>CM019068.1:120802653-120984569 GCA_009667805.1 Leptobrachium leishanense
AGAGTGAGGGAGTGTGTGGCTGGCAGAGTGAGGGAGTGTGTGGCTGGCAGAGTGAGGGAGTGTGTGGCTGGCAGAGTGAGTATGTGTGTGTGTGTGGCTGGCAGAGTGAGTGAGTGTGTGGCTGGCAGAGTGAGAGTGTGTGGCTGGCAGAGTGAGAGTGTGTGGCTGGCAGAGTGAGAGTGTGTGGCTGGCAGAGTGAGAGTGTGTGGCTGGCAGAGTGAGTGTGTGGCTGGCAGAGTGTGTGTGGCTGGCAGAGTGTGTGTGGCTGGCAGAGTGTGTGTGTGGCTGGCAGAGTGTGTGTGTGGCTGGCAGAGTGTGTGTGTGGCTGGCAGAGTGTGTGTGTGGCTGGCAGAGTGTGTGAGCGTGTGGCTGGCATAGTGAGTGAGCGTGTGGCTGGCAGAGTGAGTGAGCGTGTGGCTGGCAGAGTGAGTGTGTGGCTGGCAGAGTGAGTGTGTGGCTGGCAGAGTGTGTGTGCGGCTGGCAGAGTGTGTGTGGGGCTGGCAGAGTGTGTGTGGGGCTGCAGCAGAGTGTGTGTGGGGCTGGCAGAGTGTGTGTGGGCTGGCAGAGGGAGTGTGTGGCTGGCAGAGTGAGTATGTGTGTGTGTGTGGCTGGCAGAGTGAGTGAGTGTGTGGCTGGCAGAGTGAGAGTGTGTGGCTGGCAGAGTGAGAGTGTGTGGCTGGCAGAGTGAGAGTGTGTGGCTGGCAGAGTGAGAGTGTGTGGCTGGCAGAGTGAGAGTGTGTGGCTGGCAGAGTGAGAGTGTGTGGCTGGCAGAGTGAGAGTGTGTGGCTGGCAGAGTGAGTGTGTGGCTGGCAGAGTGTGGCTGGCAGAGTGTGTGTGGCTGGCAGAGTGTGTGTGTGGCTGGCAGAGTGTGTGTGTGGCTGGCAGAGTGTGTGTGTGGCTGGCAGAGTGTGTGTGTGGCTGGCAGAGTGTGTGTGTGGCTGGCAGAGTGTGTGAGCGTGTGGCTGGCATAGTGAGTGAGCGTGTGGCTGGCAGAGTGAGTGAGCGTGTGGCTGGCAGAGTGAGTGTGTGGCTGGCAGAGTGAGTGTGTGGCTGGCAGAATGTGTGTGCGGCTGGCAGAGTGTGTGTGGGGCTGGCAGAGTGTGTGTGGGGCTGGCAGAGTGTGTGTGGGGCTGGCAGAGTGTGTGTGGGGCTGGCAGAGGGAGTGTGTGGCTGGCAGAGCGAGTGAGGGGCTGGCAGAATGTGTGTGGCTGGCAGAGTGTGTGAGCGTGTGGCTGGCATAGTGAGTGAGCGTGTGGCTGGCAGAGTGAGTGAGCGTGTGGCTGGCAGAGTGAGTGAGCGTGTGGCTGGCAGAGTGAGTGAGCGTGTGGCTGGCAGAGTGAGTGAGCGTGTGGCTGGCAGAGTGAGTGTGCGGCTGGCAGAGTGTGTGTGCGGCTGGCAGAGTGTGTGTGCGGCTGGCAGAGTGTGTGTGCGGCTGGCAGAGTGTGTGTGCGGCTGGCAGAGTGTGTGTGCGGCTGGCAGAGTGTGTGTGCGGCTGGCAGAGTGTGTGTGCGGCTGGCAGAGTGTGTGTGCGGCTGGCAGAGTGTGTGTGCGGCTGGCAGAGTGTGTGTGCGGCTGGCAGAGTGAGTGTGCGGCTGGCAGAGTGAGGGAGTTTGTGGCTGGCAGAGTGAGTGAGTGTGTGTGGCTGGCAGAGTGAGTGAGTATGCGGCTGGCAGAGTGAGTGAGTGTGCGCCTGGCAGAGTGAGTGTGTGGTTAGCAGAGTGTGTGTGCGGCTGGCAGAGTGTGTGTGCGGCTGGCAGAGTGTGTGTGCGGCTGGCAGAGTGTGTGTGCGGCTGGCAGAGTGTGTGTGCGGCTGGCAGAGTGTGTGTGCGGCTGGCAGAGTGAGGGAGTTTGTGGCTGCAGAGTGAGTGAGTGTGTGTGGCTGGCAGAGTGAGTGAGTATGCGGCTGGCAGAGTGAGTGAGTGTGCGCCTGGCAGAGTGAGTGAGTGTGTGGTTAGCAGAGTGTGTGTGCGGCTGGCAGAGTGTGTGTGCGGCTGGCAGAGTGTGTGTGCGGCTGGCAGAGTGTGTGTGCGGCTGGCAGAGTGTGTGTGCGGCTGGCAGAGTGTGTGAGTGTGCGGCTGGCAGAGTGAGTGAGTGTGCGGCTGGCAGAGTGAGTGAGTGTGCGGCTGGCAGAGTGTGCGGCTGGCAGAGTGTGCGGCTGGCAGAGTGTGCGGCTGGCAGAGTGTGCGGCTGGCAGAGTGTGCGGCTGGCAGAGTGAGTGTGCGGCTGGCAGAGTGAGTGTGCGGCTGGCAGAGTGAGTGTGCGGCTGGCAGAGTGAGTGTGCGGCTGGCAGAGTGAGTGAGTATGTGGCTGGCAGAGTGAGTGAGTATGTGGCTGGCAGAGTGAGTGAGTATGTGGCTGGCAGAGTGAGTGAGTATGTGGCTGGCAGAGTGAGTGAGTATGTGGCTGGCAGAGTGAGTGAGTATGTGGCTGGCAGAGTGAGTGAGTGTGTGGCTGGCAGAGTGAGTGAGTGTGTGGCTGGCAGAGTGAGTGTGCGGCTGGCAGAGTGAGTGTGCGGCTGGCAGAGTGAGTGTGCGGCTGGCAGAGTGAGTGTGCGGCTGGCAGAGTGAGTGAGTGTGTGGCTGGCAGAGTGAGTGTGTGGCTGGCAGAGTGAGTGTGTGGCTGGCAGAGTGAGTGTGTGGCTGGCAGAGTGAGTGTGTACGCTTAAGGCTGGTGTCAGACGAGCGCACTGAGTGCCTGTACTGACGTGCCCTCTGGCTTCTGTCGCAGCGTTGTGACGCTGCGACGGGGCCAGCCACACGCTGTTGCGCGTGCATGAATTGCACGCGTGACAGCAGCCGTGCTGTGGCCATTTTGCAAGCCTCTCTGTCAAAGCGCTAGGACACGCATTTGACAGGGCTGCAAAGCGCATTTCTCCATAGGAGAATCGAGCCTTGCAGCGCTGAGCGCACTAACTGCGCTAAGCGCAGCAGCCAGACGGGCATCAGAGTGGAAGGAATGTCCACTCACACTGACATTCCTTCCGCTCTTAAAAAAGCTTGTCTGAACCCGGCCTAAGTCGTCTGTGCTTTCCTCCTCCCTGCAAGTGGTTCTGGGGACAAGCAGGGAGGTGAGCTCACACATCATGTCATATATTACAACAGACACACAATAAAAAAATTTAGCCCCAGCAACTTCAAGTGTTAAATCTTCAGTTTTAAAGGGACATGCATCCCTTAAATTACCTAGAGAGAAAGCTGTCTCATTAGTAGCATTGTACCTGAATGAGACAGCGGTCTGATTTTTAAATAAATAAGACATAAATTAGGTATATTTGCCACCTTATGTGACAGTAAGTGTTAGTGTAAGTAACTTATAGCTATTATTTTATTCTCCATTTTATACTCTGAACAGAAACCTCTGCTTCCCTGTAACACATGCCGGCTGATCCAGAGGATAAAATGACTTGTGCATTAAAATATATATCCACACATTCTTTAAAAGCACAGCACCCCTTCTCTTATGCAGCCGTGAAAACTGCAATAGCAGTGAGGGACAGGCAGAGACTGGAGACTCTCGCTTATTATGAAAAGAAAAAAAACGGTCTAACTTTTTTAGCTGGCTCCTAGATTCAAAGCAAATTTGTCGAGCCCTGGTTTATGTTACGATAACGCAATTACAAGCTTTTCTGCATTTTTATTAGCATACTGCGGACTGCTTTGCTCAACGCTTTGCTATGTTATATTGCTCACCTTAATTAGATTTTATACAAGAGGGCTGGTGTGTGTATATATTTATATATGTGATCAGGGTATGCAGTGGGTAATGATTTATTGGAAAGCAGTCACAGGACATTAAATAAACGTATCCGTGAGTACCTAGGCGGGAAAAAAGGTATCGGTACTCGGTCTTAAAAAGAAATAAAAAAAAAAATGGCATAGGTGTATCTTTTAGTTAAAAGTAAAGTTTTGTTAGCTATAAAAGTTACACAGGTTTTTCTTCAGACTAACAAAGATTGTGCTCTTTCCCAAGAAGGAAAACATATGATGGTATATTAACCTTGTAGATCTCGAAATCGTCCCCTCCAAGTGACGTTCAGAAATAATGCAAAAAAGGAATTGGGATCTACAAGAAGCGTAAACAATAAAGCTAATAGTGTAATACTGTAGAACAGTGTTAATAACACGCAGCCCCTGCTAGAATCGCACTCACAGGATTTAAGATTTAATTGTGCACATAACGTTACCCCTCCTTCGGGTGCTTTGTTGTTTAAAAGCCCAGGATGTTGTCCTGTGGGAAAAAGCCTCCACCAAACCTCAGGTAACGCCACTGCTTCTGGGATGAATGCCACAACACCATTCAGAGAAGGATTTCCCTTAGAAAAGGATTTTCCAGGAGTCAGGAATTTGGTTTTAAAAGTAGTTTAATCCAGACTATACATCCGACGCGTTTCGTCAGCCCTTAGGCTAACTTCATCAGGGATAAAGATACTCATACACCCTCCCCTCCCTTTATAGTCCTCTGTCCCCCAGAACATCAAATTTCTCTCCAATTGCCGTTCTTCTCCGCCAGTACTACCACTTCCGGTTTCAGATCTTGTGGCGACTTCCGGTGACCTTCTTCCTGTTATTCACCATCTTTGTGCAGGCCCGAAACTAGTTCCGCTTCCTGTGGTCTTCTACTACTGCGGTTTGCTCAGGATGTTCTCATCTTCCATATTGTTTGCATACAGGGCGGGTATGTTGTTGTCACATGATGCCATAGACAAGGGGAACAAAAAAGGGGAGGGAGCTCAGTCGTATGGAGCCATACATATGCTTTAAAAAATAAAAAATCTGAAAAAACACAAAAAAAAAAAACAAACACACAGGAAAAACAATTATGGAAACAAATTAGTTGTAATTGAACTCTACAACGAAGCAGACTCAGCGGCCATACAAATACCCCCAAGGCAATGAATGTTGTAGTTCATCATATACAGTTTATAACATCTATTTCCTTATTCAAACCCCCTCTAACCAAGTGCCCATTTCATATATCCACCGGCTCTCCTTCCTTGCTAGGTGGATATATGAAATGGGCACTTGGTAGAGGGGGGTTTGAATAAGGAAATAGAGGTTATAAACTGTATATGATGAACTACAACATTCATTGCCTTGGGGGTATTTGTATGGCCACTGAGTCTGCTTCGTTGTAGAGTTCAACTACAACTAATTTGTTTTTATAATTGTTTTTCCTGTGTGTTTTTTTTTTTTTTGTGTTTTTCCGATTTTTTTAAAGCATATGTATGGCTCCATACGACTGAGCTCCCTCCCCTTTTTTGTTCCCCTTGTCTATGGCATCATGTGACAACAACATACCCACCCTGTATGCAAACAACATGGAAGATGAGAACATCCTGAGCAAACCGCAGTAGTAGAAGACCACAGGAAGCGGAACTAGTTTCGGGCCTGCACAAAGATGGTGAATAACAGGAAGAAGGTCACCGGAAGTCGCCGCAAGATCTGAAACCGGAAGTGGTAGTACTGGCGGAGAAGAACGGCAATTGGAGAGAAATTTGATGTTCTGGGGGACAGGGGACTATAAAGGGAAGGGAGGGTGTATGAGTATCTTTATCCCTGATGAAGTTAGCCTAAGGGCTGACGAAACGTGTCAGATGTATAGTCTGGATTAAACTACTTTTAAAACCAAATTCCTGACTCCTGGAAAATCCTTTTCTAAGGGAAATCCTTCTCTGAATGGTGTTGTGGCATTCATCCCAGAAGCAGTGGCGTTACCGGAGGTTTGGTGGAGGCTTTTTCCCACAGGACAACATCCTGGGCTTTTAAACAACAAAGCACCCGAAGGAGGGGTAACGTTATGTGCACAATTAAATCTTAAATCCTGTGAGATTCTAGCAGGGGCTGCGTGTTATTAACACTGTTCTACAGTATTACACTATTATCTTTATTGTGTACGCTTCTTGTAGATCTCAATTCCATTTTTGCATAACTTTTGTAGCTGGCTCTTAAAATCAAAGCAAATTTGTTGAACCCTGTAGTAACAGGTGCATTTAAAGATCACATTAAAAGGTTTAAAATAACAAATCAAGGGGGGCGTGGCCAGCTACCGAAGGGAGCAGACGTGTTTCTGTGGAGCTCCGCACGTCTGCTGCTCTTGAGGTCCATTTATAGCTTAATTAGCCGAGTATTTTCTGATTTGGGAACTCCGGTTGGCTGGCCATTGGAACAGAGATGTCCAGAGGCCGTTCTGCCCCCCCCCTCCGGACCAGAGACGCTCGTTGCAGCTGACGGAATGGGGATGACACAAGGGGCTGGCAGCCATTTTGCAGCCTTCGTCCTGGCCCCTGCGGCTTTCCTGTCCGACTGCCCTGCCTCCTCGGCCCGATCTGACCCGGTGCTGGACACTAGGGAGACGATGGACTTTGGACCCGAGCGACGGACAGACCGGCGGATGAGCGACGGGACGGGCCCACTCCCCCCGTAGGAGGTATGGACTAGGTATGGGCTGGCAGTTCGATCCGAACAGGAGTTTGATTCGAACATTGCCCGTTTGGCGAACAAACATTTCCGTGTGTTCGCCCACAATGCACTTTTCCAATGGCCTGAAGCTTGTAATTGGCTACAGCCAAAGACTATGCCAATCAGGGCTCAGAGTCCTGATTGGGCTCACAGAGCTAAGTCCCGCAGCACACTATATAAGGCTTCCCCGCAGCCCCAGCACGTGTTTTTTTTGCAGCAGTGAGAGGAGATTGTTCTTTTATGTGTGTCTCACAGACGTCTAGCAGATTTCTGTGAATTGTAAATCGGTGTCTTCTCACTGCCAGCTATTGGGGTCTCACTTTCTTCTAGCAGATATGTGGGAATTGTAATCTGTGTCTTCTCACTGCCAGCTGCTGCCGGGCTATCAGGCTGTATCACCGACTTATACCAGAGTTGTGTGAATTTGAATCTGTGTGTTGCCACTACAAAGGCTATCAGGGTGTATCACTGACTTATAGCATTTTTCTGGAAAATCTGTACATCTTTAATCTATATATCACTCACCATGTCAGAAAGACCAAAAAAGGACAGGCAGACGCTCCCAGACACAGATAAGAGGGCAAGCAGCCTCTGTGTCGGAAAGCTGTGCCCCTGGTCATCGTGTACGTAGTGCATCCTCTGCAGGGGCACGCTTGTCCTTGTTTCTAACTGGTGCTGGATGTCTTAAGCAGCAGCAACATACAGAGGATTTGCAGGATTGGCTAACCAGGCCATCCTCCTCGTCCGAGTCCTCTGCCAGCCAGGCTTGTAGTGGTTTACAGTCCACCTCAGCGGCCAAAACATCTAATTCAGCCTCCATGTCCACAGCTACTCCTGCTGTAGCCTCACTATCATACACGGAGGGGTCAGCTGAATTGTTTGACTACAGTGACATGCTGCTTGAGGATGCGCAGCAACTCCAGTGCTCGGATTCAAACTCTGAGGTTGAGGAAGGGAGTATAATCAGCCTAGAGGGAGGGGGTGCCAGTGACACACAAAGAACTGGCACTCATGTTCCCCCAGCAGCTGCAGCACACTGCCTAGTTGGCTCCAGTGACGAGGAGATAGGGGGTGACGACGATGATGAGGTCACTGACTCCTCTGGTCGATCAGGTACCCAGGTGGACTCAAGGGAGGAGGAAGAGGCACAACAAAAACGAGGCAGAACGTCCTCTATGAGCAACTGTAGCCAGTCCAAGGCTTCAGATGTCAGAGCTGCTCAGGTGCAGAGCGCTGTTGTCTCGCAGCACACGTCCAGGATCTCTGCTGTCTGGGAGTTCTTCACGACATGTGCAGCAGACTGCAGCGTTGCTATTTGTAAGCTATGTCGGAAGAGGATCAAGCATGGGAAAGACATCAGACACTTGGGTACCACGTGCTTGAGGCGACATATGACCACCTGCCACGCATCCCGTTGGCACAACGCTTTGCATAGGTCCTCCTCACCGGTCTCTACCCCCACTATATGTCCTGCCATGTCATTGCCTACAACCTCCACTGACATGGATGATGCTACAGTAAAGGGTGTACCACGTCCTTCCTCTGAATCTGCCAGCATCCCATCAGCTGCAGATTTATGCAGTGAGATTTCGTTGCCCCAGCTGCTGCAGCAGAAGAAAAAATATTGTCCCAACCATCCACAACGTCTAAATGCCAGCTTGGCAAAATTACTTGCATTACAGCTGCCTTTCCAGCTGGTGGACTCTGCCTCCTTCTGTGAATTTGCCGAATGTGCTGTACCACAGTGGCAGGTAACAAAACGTCATTTCGTTTCACGGAAGGCCTTTCCAGCACTATACCAGCACGTGGAAGACAATGTTATGGAGTCACTGGGAAAGGCAGTCAGCAGCAAGGTGCACATTACTTTAGACACGTGGTCCAGCAAGCATGGACAGGGCCGTTACATTTCCTTCACGACACACTGGGTAACTCTGCAGCTGGGAGGGATCCAGGACGGGGCACTGTGCTGGACCTTGCTCTTCCACCACGCCTCCAGAAAACTGCTTATATGAGGTCTGTCTGCTCCACCACCTCTTCCTATTCCTCCTTCAATGTCTCTGGTGAAGTGGCAGTTAAACCGACGTGTGGCAGGGGCTACGCAATGGCTCAAGCAAAAAGATGCCATACTGTGCTTGAGCTGGTTTGTTTAGGGGACAGGAGCCACACCGGGCCAGAAATTCTGTCAGCTCTGCAGGGGCAGGTGCAGAGATGGTTAACACCAAACCAGCTTGAGCTGGGAATGGTCGTCTGTGATAATGGCAGCAATCTTCTCTCCGCCCTACGCCTGGGTAAGTTGACGCATGTACCATGCCTAGCACACGTCCTAAATCTGGTGGTACAGCGTTTCCTAACCAGGTACCCAGGGCTGGCAGAGCTTCTCAGCCACTTCAGACGGTCATTCCCAGCAAGTGTTCGCCTGGCAGAAATTCAAAGAGTATTCCACCTTCCCACAATCTGCCTGATCTGTGACATGCCCACCAGGTGGAACTCGACATTCGCAATGCTGCAGCGCCTGCACAAGCAGCAGAGGGCCATTAATGAGTACCTGTGTGAGTATGGCACATGGACAGGTTCAGGTCAACTTGTTTCCCCCCTCCCAGTGGCTGATGATCAAGGATTGCATGCACTGTACTGTCACCTTTTGAGGAGGCAACGAGGATGGTGAGCAGGGACAGTGCATGCATCAGTGACACAATTCCTTTAGTGTTCCTGCTGGAGTGCACTCTGCGGGGAATTAAAGATGTGGCACTAGAGGCAGAGCAGCGGGAGGAAGAGGAGGCCTTCTCTAGCTCTCAAGGCCCCAGTCTTTCTGCAGACAGCATTCCTGCGGGTCCTCAGATCAGACAGGAGGAAGATGAGGAGGAGGAATATTTAAGTTGTGGGGGCATTGAAGGTCGGGATTCCTCAAAGGAGGGTTTTGTGTCCCCAGAAACCCAAGGACTAGTACGTGGCTGGGAGGAGGTAGTGCATGATACAGTCATCGTCAGTGACCAGGAAGACTCGGAAGCTAATGCCACCTCCAACCTACGCTGCATGGGCTCCCTTATCCTGCAAAGCCTGCTAAAGGACCCCAGGATTCGTGCTATCAAGGAGAGGAATCATTACTGGTTGGCAACCCTTCTTGATCCACGATACAAGGGTAAGGTTGCAGAGCTCATCCTGCCCTCACAGAGGGAGCACAGGATGAAACAACTTGAGGACGCTCTAAAGCGACACTTGAAAAACACCTTTCCAGACACTGGTAGGTTACCAACTGATGATGACACAGGTGCTTCTGAGGCTGCGGTTTATAAGAGGAATAGCGGTGAAGGCCGGGGCCGCTTGACTGATGCCTTTTCCAATTTTTTTTAGTTCACGACGCACAGGGACGTCAAATTTAGGCACACATTGCCAGCGTCTTCACCATATGGTGCAGTACTATCTAGGGGCAAGGGCAGACCTGGATACCTTTCCAGCAGATGATGATCCACTGGCTTACTGGGTGTTGAGATTGGATCACTGGCCAGAACGTAGCCAATATGCTATGGAGCTACTAGGTTGCCCTTCATCCAGCGCGCTTTCTGAAAGGACGTTCAGTGACGCTGGAGGTTTTGTCACAGACAAAAGAGTGCATTTGTCCACCGACTCTGTAGACCGGCTGACATTTATAAAAATTAATCAGTCCTGGATCAGCAGCTATCACTCCCCTGATGCTGATGTAACTGAATAGATCGGGGACCTCTTCTGCATTCCCAAAACCTCCACCAGTGCACTCTTCCACAATACCTCAGAGGGGTAACGGTGTGAAGGCACTAGCTGGCACCAAAGGCCCAATATTTGGGTGCACTGATGCGTGTACCAGAATCCAATCATTTTAATATTTGAATGCAGAGTCCACCACTGCACTCTTCCACAATACCTCAGAGGGGTTACAGTGTGAAGGCACTAGCTGGCACCAAAAGTCCAATTTTAATGCACCGGTTGTTACTTTCATCCGAAGCCTGCATAAGTTTCACCATAATTTAGTCCAAAAAAAAAAATCACTAAACTTGTTCTGCGTGTCCTAAAACGTCTCCTCTTTTCATACAGGCTGCCGCCCCAAGCAGTTGTTTATGAATAGATTAAAAGGAAAAACATTACACGGTCATTTGAAATGTCATTTTTCTTTTTAAAGGTTTCTATACATCCTACAAATCCGCCACTTCACGGGCAGGTTATGGGGACCTCCTAGGCAGGATATTTGAAGGATTTTTTTGTTTTTATTCTTAACCTTTATTTAAAAAAAATTACTGCTCCTTTAAAAATGTCTTGTCGACCCAGGGCACTACCCGGACCCCCATACACCTTTTATGGCAAATATCTTGCATATATGCCCTCTTGCAGGGCACTCTAAAAAAAAAAAAAAAAAAAAAAAAAAAACATTCGAGTCCCATTGACTTGCATCGAGTTCGGATCGTGTTCGAACTCGAACTTTTGAAAGTGTTAGAGTTCGAACCGAACACGGAGGTGTTCGGCTCATCCCTAGAATGGACACCTTCCTGGCCGGCCTGGAGGCTTGCTTGCTGCTCCTGGAGAGAACCTGGACGGTCCGCTCACCAGAGGAGTGTGATGACGGATGACGCTTACCTTGCGACACTGCCGAGGGGTGGTGGATCCGGGTCTGGCGAGGGACAGAGCTGCATCGGCTGGACACCCTGCTGAGGCCTCGATGAAGGTGCCGAGAGGGGTGACACGCCTGTGAAACTTGACGGATGCACGGACTTGTCAGACTCTGGCAGCCCGAGGGACGTGAGAGGTGCTTCGGAGACCTGGATGACGCTGGTCCCTGTGACAAAAGCTGTGCTGGAGCCACGAGGAGTTTAGAGATCGGTTCGGGGTGCCCGGACTGCCAGCCCACGCAGCACCAGGGGGAGCCCTGGTGCGACCTGGAGGCCTAGATCATGGCTTGGAGGGAGTTGAGGGCCCCTCCTTGTCGACAGCGCGGGCGAAATCGCTCCGGATTACATCTCGCAGCGGACAGAGAATCTCCCCGGGTGGTCGACGCCAGAGCTTTCTGGGTGTCCAGAGACGTACCGCAGTTGTGGACAGTGCTCCCCGAAGTAGAGTCAGCTTCGGCACCGCGAACTGGCCTCCCGTGCGACGATCTGCCTGCTGCACGAGCACCCCTGTTTAGAGACGCGGGTTGATGGGACCCTTGACGCTCTTTTTCCTTTCCTCTTTGGAACTCTCATACCCGCTTCTGTTGATTATCCCTGGCCAGGGAGTTTGAGACATTTTTCATATATATAGTTGTGTTCAAAATTATTCAACCCCCAATGAAATTGAGTGTTTTGGCCAGTTTAACATTGATTTTGATCATTCAGTCATCTTGCTTACAATTAAATCAAAGAGGCACATGTAGGTCAGACAAATATAACATAACATTTATAATGAAATAACCACAAATGTCTTTTCTGTGCTCACATCATTATCAGTTTTATTCAACCCCCAAGTGACATTCAATCTTAGTACTTAGTACAACATCCTTTTACAGTTATAACAGCTTTTAAACGTGAAGCATAGCTTGACACAAGTGTCTTGCAGCGATCTACGGGTATCTTCGCCCATTCGTCATGGCAAAAGCCTCCAGTTCAGTCACATTCTTAGGCTTGTGCACTGCAACTGCTTTCTTTAAGTCCCACCAGAGGTTCTCAATCGGATTTAAGTCAGGTGACTGCGATGGCCACTCCAAAATGTTCCAGCCTTTAATCTGCAATCATGCTCTAGTGGACTTGGAGGTATGCTTGGGATCATTGTCCTGTTGAAAGGTCCAACATCTCCCAAGCCTCAGGTTTGTGATGGACTGCATCACATTGTCATCCAATATCTCCTGGTACTGAAGAGAATTCATGGTACCTTGCACACGCTGAAGCTTCCCTGTACCTGCAGAAGCAAAACAGCCCCAAAGCATGATTGACCCCCAGCCATGCTTCACAGTAGGCAAGGTGTTCTTTTCTTCATAGGCCTTGTTCTTCCTCCTCCAAACATAGCGTTGATCCATGGGCCCAAACAGTTCTAATTTTGTTTCATCAGTCCACAGAACACTATCCCAAAACTTCTGTGGTTTGTCCACATGACTTTTGGCATACTGCAGTCGACTCTTCTTATTCTTTGGAGACAGCAAGGGGGTGCGCCTGGGAGTTCTGGCATGGAGGCCTTCATTACGCAGTGTGCACCGTATTGTCTGAGCTGAAACTTCAGTACCCACATCGGTCAAATCTTTTCTCAGTTCCTCAGCAGACACACG
Source organism: Leptobrachium leishanense (assembly GCA_009667805.1). NCBI lineage: Eukaryota > Metazoa > Chordata > Amphibia > Anura > Megophryidae > Leptobrachium > Leptobrachium leishanense. Next base: position 120,815,377 of record CM019068.1, read on the forward strand.
GGGACTTTTCTCCACTCTACGCTTCAGGTAGCGCACAGCAGTCGAAGTCAGCATCTTCTTTCTGTCATGACCAGGTAGCGTTTCAACAGTGCCCTTTGCCTTGAATTTGCGAATGATGCTTCCTATGGTCTCTCTTGGTATGTTTAACATCTTTGCAATCTTCTTATAGCCATTGCCCTTCCTGTGAAGAGTAATCACCTCTTCTCTTGTCTTCCTGGACCATTCTCTTGACTTCATGTTTGTAACCACACCAGTAAATGTCTAGAAGGAGCTGAGTATCACAGTCATTTTAAAGCTGCCTAATTGGTGCTTATTATGCTTTATTGCTGCTCCGTGACATCCACAGGTGTTTTCAATACCTGATTGAAAACACTTGAATGAACCTCTGTTCTTCAGAGTGGTAGTCTTTAAGGGGTTGAATAATTGTGTCAATGAAGAATTCACAAAAGAAACATTTACTACTGTATTACAAAACCAATTGATGTCATTTTAGTTGCATATGGTTCTTTAAAAAGTCCTTGTAGGATTTCATTCTGAATACAATTATAAATGTACACTAAATTCCCTAAAACCCTTTACAGCATTGGGGGTTGAAGAATTTTGAACACAACTGTACATATTATATATTTTTTTATTTTGATGCATACTTTTGATTTTACCTAATAATATGCTGAGATTTTTGTTGCTTTTTGTTTGAGTATTTTTCTTTACTTATTTGTTTTCCCCTCCGCTATTTGAGATATTGAGGACTACCTACGAGAACCCCCCTCATGCTTGTTGTATTTTCGATGTCTACATGGCCCTGCAAGGCCTATTTTGCCAGTCAGTTTGTGACTTTTTCGATTGCAAAATAAAAAACTTGAAATATAAAAAGAAATTAAAAAAAACAACAAATCAGGTCAGAGTTTACCCCTGTGTCAGGAGTTCTAAATAATATTGCCACAACATTAAGAATACCAAGATACCAATACAGATTAATCGGCAGCCTTTCTGGCTGATATTTGATACTGATATTTTGTAAATTTAATTATCTGAAAAACAACACAAATCTGACATTATGAAATTAACTGAACGTGTTTAATAATATTGTAACCATTACACCATGCCCATTTCATTTATTCAATTTAATAAATTAAAAGATTTAACTGCGGATGACATCCTGGGTATTCCCAGCTACGTGCGGAGGACATGTCCCCCACACGTAATCGGGTCTATGCAGCGAAGGATCAGACCGTCGCCTTGAAGTCAGACCGTCCCATTAGACCAGCATTTCCCAAACCTGTCCTCGGGACCCTCAACCAGGCCACATTTTCCAGATCACCTTGAGGAAATTCAGATTGAATCCTGCAATCACTGAACAGCACATTATATCACCTGTGCTGTGCTTCAGATATCTGGAAAACCTGGCTTGTCAGCGGGTCCTAAGGACAGGTTTTGGTTAACACTGTATTAGACCGTCCAAAGGATCCCCTATTTCCGTATCCTTGGCAGCTAGAGGGTCGTGATTGGAGTCTTTGGAAAGGACAGAGCATGGCCTTTCCAATGATAACAAACACGATCAGGTTATGTGTAAGAAAATATATATATTTTTTTTAAAAAAGGATCGTTTAATAATGCAGCACTTTTGTTCGCTTTTCAATTGTAATGTGAACAATGATGATGCACGAACTCACCTTCTCATTTCCCACGATGACAATTGTCCTTCCTGGGCGCCACCGGGAATGTCTCCGCGCGTGCGCTCGTTGGAAGGACCCCAGCCGCGACCACGTGGGACCATGTGATCACGGCTGGGGTCCTTCCAACGAGCGCACGCGGGGAAACTTTCCCGGCTTCGCCCAGGAAGGTAAGTATCATCGCGGAGAGCAGCTGCAGGGCCTGTCCGAATGCTCTATCTGCATTCGGACAGGTCCTGCAGCTGCTCACTGTTCATACTTACCTTCCTTACCTACCTTCCGGTGGCGCCCAGGAAGGTAATTATCGTCGCGGGGGGGGGGGGGGAGAGAGACCCGGTCCACGAGCTGGGGGGGCGCATACCCATGAGCTGGGGGGGGGCATACCCACGAGCTGGGGCATTATCCATGTGTGAGCTGGGGCAAATCCATGAGCTGGGGCAGTATGAATATATATAATATATATATATATATATATATATTCGGGGGGAAATACATGTGAGCTGGGGGTATTTTTATATGGTCTGTTCTTATTGGAAAGCGTCACATGACATTAAAGAAAAGTATCGGTGAGTACTTTTAAAAAGTATCGGTACCCGGTCTTAAAAAAGTGGTATCGGTGCATCCCTAATATTGTTTATGGTGAACAGACAGTGTTTCACTACGTTTTTTCTACGTCTTTTTCTCCTTTTGAGGTATCCACTTTACCAGCTGAATACATATCTTCAGACAGAAGAAAGAACCTCTACATAGAGACAATCATTTTCCTCCACAGAACTTTTTTCCACCATTCATCAATGTATGTATCATTGACTGTATATGCCATATGGTTTAGCGGTTAACCTCTCCGGTATTCCGTTATCACTTTACCAATGTATATACCTCTCCCTCCATTCCTCCCTGTGTTTATTTCCCTTGAGAACGTGAAGACGCGCTGCCTGTTTGTATGGTTTTTGTTTATGGTCAATCGGTGATATTGGGAAGATATCTCCATCAGGCTTCTATAGCGATCTTCATAGATCTCCTCCCTACTTGTAAGCGCACTATCCCCCCTGTCTCTTTCACTTCTTAATCTGCAATATTGGCAAATTAAAAGCCATCACCAATATCAGTAACTTGCTGAACATCTGCCAATGATAATCAATCCATCAAAATATAAATTATATATGTATATATATACACATACGCACACACACAAAAAAAAAATGGAGATTGCAGACGTCATTTGCATGTCTTACTCAGAGTTCTGTGCTGCATATGGGGAATGTAGCACAGGAGCTCTGTGATGCAGTTCTTTGAATTACTGGGATGTGTACATGACCTCTTCAATAATAAATTTTATTATTTGTTGTGTGTAGGCTTTTAAATCTCAATGTTTGCCCCCCACCACATTTTAAATTATTTATTATTATGTCATCATTTATATAGCGCCAACAGTATCCGCAGTGCTTTACAATAACCAAAAGGAAACAAAATACATATAAACGGACATAGGATGGAAGCAAGAGGTGTGGAGGGCCCTGCTCATATGAGCTTACAGTCTATAAGTACTAATTTACTCTACAGGCCAAGCATCAAACTGCAACTGGTTGTGCCTAGCTCCTGCTGAAGAGGGTCCAATCAACCCGAAAAAGCGCTGTCCAGGAGCGGCTTTGACCAGTTATATAAACCTGATCTCTGCTAAATAAGCATGGCATGGATTGGAGGGTTCTGTGTGAAAGCAGGCCCAGAATGCAAAAAAAAAAAAATAGACATTGCAGATGTCATTTGCATGTCTTACCAGAGTTCTGTGCTGCATATGGGGAATGTAGCACATGAGCTTTGTGATGCAGTTCTTTGAATTGCTGGGTTGTGTAAAGGACTTCCGCAATAAATATATATATCTTGATAAAGGCCCCTTAGAGGGCCCAAACGTCGGTCAGCGCTATTGGGCACTATTTAATGTTGATTTACTAAAGCATCATCTTTTATACTGAGACCTAAGCCCTGGAGTGTGTCCCTTCCTGACTGTTTTTTGTATGAATCTATGGATTTTGCACCCAGGCATCTACAAGTCATTGTGGCTTTATGCAGGTTGCCTTTGGTTATGGAGATAGATAGATATATCTATCTATTTTTTTCAGAAAATAGTGGCGGCACTAGGTTTCTTTATTGCTCCATATCAAATCGACGTTTCAGCCTCTCTCTGAGGCTTTCAACAGGCTGAAACGTCGATTTAATATGGAGCAATAAAGAAACTTTAATAGACCTGCAGTGCCGCCACTATTTTCTGAAACATTGTCTAACTATTGAGCCAGACGGCAGGCACAGGGCAAATACAAAAAGAAAAAAAGCAAGAGTGCATGGCAGACTGCTGAAATATACACACACACACACACTCAATCCAAGGTTTTAGAGTGTGTGTAACTTGGTTCGAGAGCAATTTGCAAGAAGAGCAACAATTTTTTATAAATTATGACTTGATATACAAGCGATGCCTCTCCAGTAAGTGTCCTTGGGCAAGACACCTAACGTTACACAAGTGTGTGCCAATGCTGTATTTTGGGCACCACCTAGTGGTTCCTTAAAACATTACAACATCTTAAAATTGTGGTTTAAAATCTTTAATATCCTTAAATCAAGGATATTCAGAATTAGCAGCTGTCCTCTTCCATTTGGTAGATATATCCCAGTACAACCAAAGCAAAAATCTTAGTAGTGTGGTGAGGTCTGCTCTTCCTTCTGAATTACTTTAACAGAATGTCAGACTGGTACTCTCGCTGTTCAGAGGACCATTTCCTCGAGAGAAAAATATACTAACCTAGTTGAAGAAGAAAAAAATAATAAACACAGGTTCACACTCACATTTAAGGTGCTCACAGTCCAGCACCATATATGAAGCCAGCTATTTTTGTGGGAGCGCTGGATCACCCTTCTGATATCCAATACTTCCCAGGTTCCTCGGAAGCACAAGCAGCAAAAGCAGGTCCAGTTTAAAAGGAATTCCGATAATTGTTAAAATAATGATTATTACAAAGATAATATGTCCAGAACGCATTTCGCAATAAATTCGCTCCCTCAGCTGGAGTATTAACATTTCCTGTACAGCTGCGACCTTAAATAGTTTCTATCGTATCGTAAATGCAAAACTGAAAGTGCACAGTTTTTTTGTTGTTAGTGCGCATGCATGTCACGCTGTGTTGACTTCCGCGTGCCAATCTCCTTAAGCAAAGATGAACGTGCGTTTCAAAAGTCTTCCTTCTCTTTCAATACTGGAACGGAAGCGGAACATGTACAGAGGAAGGTTTCTTCATATATATACCCTGTTCCAAATTATTATGCAAATTCTATTTCAGTGTCAAAGATTAAATATTTTGTTTTTCAGTTTAACTCATGGATGGCATTGTGTCTCAGGGCTCTTTTGATCACTGAAAACAATCTCGGACACCGGTGATAATTAGATTGCCAGATGAGCCCAATTAAAAGGAAAAACTACTAAAAAGGAGGAGGTTCCACATTATTAAGCAGAGCACAATTTTCAAGCGATATGGGGAAGAAAAAGGATCTCTCTGCTGCCAAAAGAGAGTGAAATAGTTCAATGCCTTGGACGAGGTATGAAAACATTAGATATTTCACGAAAACTTAAGCGTGATCATCGTACTATTAAGAGATATGTGGCTGATTCAGGCTAGGGTCAGACTGAGGCAGTGCGAACGCGCGTTCTGGCGCACATAATCACGGCCGCACTAGCAGCAGATGCCGGGCAATGACAGCCAATATACGAAGTACGGTCGCACAAAAGTCCGGCCGCGCAACGCAAGTGGAAAATGAACGCATTTTTTCGAGAACGTTAAACCGCTGGTACTGACGTACAGAGTGCGCTGCGGCCGCATGGCAGCGTGTGTGCGTGATTAGGAGATGTCAGACGCTGCTAGTGTGCGGCCAACATAACGTTCAAACAGCCGGATTTCCCTAGACTTCTTTTTACCCCATCGTCATGAAATACGTCCAGAATTGCGCATCGTCTGACCACTTAAGCGTATTCCGTGAAAAAATGCGTGCGCACGCATCGACGTACATTTTGACGGTGGCCGCAGAAAATGCGCTCATCTGTCCCTAGCCTAAGAGCCCAGATGGGTTCGTGCAGATAAAGGCACATTGAGGAAGATTTTTGCCAGATCCATGCATCGGATCAAGAGAGCAGCTGCTAAAATACCATTACATAGCAGCAACAGATATTTGAAGCTGCTGGTGCCTCTGGAGTCCCACGGACATCAAGGTGTAGAGTCCTCCAGAGTCTTGCAACTGTGCATAAACCTTCCATTCGGCCACCACTAACCAATGCTCACAAGCAGAAACGGCTGCATTTGGCAGAAAAATATATTTAGACTAATTTTCAAACAGTCCTGTTCACTGATGAGTGCCATGCAACCCTGGATGGTCCAGATGGATGGAGTAGTGGATGGTTGGTGGACGGCCACCCTGTTCCAACAAGACTGCGACGCCAGCAAGGCGGTGGTGGAGTCATGTTTTGGGCCTGAATCATGGGAAGAGAGCTGGCCGACCCCTTTAGGGTCCCCGAAACTGTAAAGATGACCTCTGCAAAGTATGTGGAGTTCCTGACTGACCACTTCCTTCCCTGGTACAGAAGGAATAACTTTGCTTTCCGTAATAAAATCATCTTCATGCATGACAATGCACCATCTCATGCTGCAAAAAATACCTCTGCATCAATGGCTGCTATGGGGATAAAAGGAGCGAAAGTCATGGTGTGACCTCTATCCTCCCCTGACCTCAATCCTATTGAGAACCTTTGGAGCATCCTCAAGCAAAAGATCTATGAGGGTGGGAGGCAGTTTACATCCAAATAGCAGCTCTGGGAGGCTATTCTGACATCTTGCAAACAAATTAAACTGTCCAATGGATGCAAGACTTGTGAAGCTGCTATCAAATAAGGGGTCCTATGTTTCGTGACCTATTAAAATGTTTAAAAAGTTAGAACAACATTTTAAGTTTGAATGAAATAACTTTTGATTTCAGTAAATATGCTGTAAACTAGAGTTGCACCGATACTAGTATCGGTATCGGTGCCGATAACGGGTACTGCAGGAGTACTTGGTACTCCTGCAGTACCCCCAATATCGGAAGCCAGCATTGAGCCGGCTTGCCGGCATCCGAGGGGCTGGGGCGGCTGTCCGAATGCTCTATCGGCATTCGGACAGGCCCTGCAGCTGCTCTCCGCGAAGATACGTACCTTCCTGGGCGACGCCAGGAAAGTCTTCACGCGTTGCGCTCGCTGGAAGGACCCCAGCCGCGATCACGTGGGACCATGTGATCGCGGCTGGGGTCCTTCCAACGAGCGCATGCGCAGAAGCTTTCCCGGCGTCGCCCAGGAAGGTAAGTATTAACGCGGGGAGCAGCTGCAGGGCCTGTCCGAATGCCGATAGAGCATTCGGACAGGCACCTGGAGCTCTCCGCGATGATACTTACCTTCCTGGGCGACGCCGGGAAAGTTTCCCCGCGTGCACTCGTTGGAAGGCCCCCAGCCGCGATCACATGGTCCCACGTGATCGCGGCTGGGGTCCTTCCAACGAGCGAAGACTTTCCCAGGAAGGTAAGTATCATCGCGGAGAGCTCCAGGTGAGCTGGGGGGGGCATATCCCATGAGCTGGGGGCAGTATCCATGAGCTGGGGGCAGTATCCATGTGCGGGGGCAAATCCATGAGCTGGGGCAGTATCCATGTGCGGGGCAAATCCATGAGCTGGGGCAGTATCCATGAGCTGGGCCAGTATCCATGTGCTGGGATCAGTATCCATGAGCTGGGGGCATATCCATGAGCTGGGGGCCAGTATCCATGAGCTGGGGGGCAATATCCATGAGCTGGGGGGCAATATCCATGAGCTGGGGGGCAATATCCATGAGCTGGGGGCAGTATCCATGAGCTGGGGGCATGTCCATGAGGTCTGTTCTTATTGGAAAGCGTTCACATGACTTAAAAAGTATCGGTGAGTACTTGAAGAAAAGTATCGGTACGCGTACTTAAAAAAGTGGTATCGGTGCATCCCTATTGCAAACAACAAATGACAATTTTCAGTTCTTTACAACCTATAAAGCGTTTTGAAACTGTGCGTAATAATTTGGAACAGTGCATTTTAAGTTTTTTATTTTGAAAAAAAACACTGTTCTCATTAGGAGGTTTGTTCAATAAAATTTGAATTGTACTCTTAATAGTTGATAACATGAGAATTATGCTGTTATTTACATCAATTATTTAGGTAAAGGAGAAAAATATCATATCATTGGCATAATAATTTGGAACAGGGTATAAATGATCCAACAGTGATTTCTATTCACTGGTCAAAAAAAAAAATAATATATATTTTCTGGCCTGGACTTTTGCAGCTGTTTTAGACTAATTTCAGGGTGATGATTCCAAATCTGATTTTCTCTATCACATCTCATTTTTATGCCATAGGCATACCCCATTTTCATAGATTTTTACCCGAAATTAACGGTTTATCACTTATGATTGCAAGTTGTTGCGAGTCAGTGACTGCTTTAGTGTTAAGATATGGGTGCTGTATTTTTAAGGATAATGTGTTTATAATATCATTTTATGTAGATCTCCACATTTATTTAACCCTTAGTGACTGGGCAGTTTTACAAAAGTCCGTCCTTTAGTGCCTGCTGCCGTTTACGTTTCTGCGCGGTTGGTGTTTAGGTCAAATTTTCCTTACTCATTTATGAGGTATATATACACACACACACACACACACACTGTTTTTTCCAGCCATTAAATGGACTTTATAAAATACCATTATTTCCATATCATATAAATTTACTATAAAAGAAAATATGATGGAAAAAAACCCCACTTATTTGAAATTGAATCCCCAAAATCTACAACCGCCAATCTATCTCCACTTGGCAGCTAGGGAGTTAACTGGCCCACTGACGTCCTCACACATATGGTGAGGATGTCAGTGGGTGGGGGTGACCTGGAGGCATACCCCCACCCACATCCAAGATGTCAGCCACCTCCAGGTTTGAATTGCGTTTCAGCGCTGAATCGCGATCCAGCAGCAAAATAGTTAATGCTATACACCGCTGAAAAGGGGACACTTCCCCCCCCCCCTTTCCAGCAGTGTAATTTTTTTTTTCCTATGATGCATGGTTGGGGAGAACTAAGGGGCTGCAAAGTAGCCCCGCTCCCCTTCCTGATTTTTACTGCAGGTGCTGGTGGGCGCCTGCTGATGACGTCATTGCGCCTGCCAGCCCCCATAAAAATGCGGGGCAGGCTTCCAGCCTGCCGCGGGAGCCGGTGAGGGAGGTAAGTAATCGGGCGGGATGGAGGTTAGGAGACCCCTGACGAACCACGTACGTCAGCGGGTCTAAGGGAGACCTCCCAATCGGATGTACATGGTAGGGATCGACCGATTATCGGTGCTACCGATATTTTGGGCCGATTTTGGGGTTTTTGAAGTATATCGGTATCGGAGTTCAGGCCCCCGATATTACCGATTTTTTTTTTTCCTGCTTGCCGCCGCTCCCCAGCGCGCTCGGTCACTGCGGCGCATGCGATGTGTTCTTGTTCCTTTGCAGGGGAAGCCGACCAATGAGGAGCTTACGCCGCCCACCACATGGTCATCGCGTCAGCAGCATATCCGGAAACCCTGCATGCAGATCTCGGAGCAGGGTAAGACCCGGTCACCGCCCTGAAAAACGTTTACTGTATGTCTGTTTATCGGTTTTTAAATTAATTATTACAACCCAGGGTGTGCTGCTGAGTGTTCCGCTCCCTTTCACTAGCCCCACGCAGTCACTGTCTGTCACCCACTAACCAACCCCACTAGCTGCAGCAGCTCCCCCTCCTTCCTCGGCTACATCCATCTTTAAAGCCCCTTTTGCTCCGGCGTCCATTGACTCCATCCATCATAAGCAGTTACGGCCCGGGACACAGCACTACAAACCAGAGCTCAGCCTGACCTGAAGCCCCCTTAAACACAGCCCTGCCTGAAGTTCAACCTGCAGCAGGTGAATAAAAAACATTGGCCCACAGCTGTGTGTGTGCACTCTCAGTCTGCACACACACAGCTGTGGGCCATTTTTTATTCACCTGCTGCAGGTTCAACTCCAGGGCTGTGTTTAAGGGGGCTTCAGGTCAGGCTGAGCTCTGGGTTGCAGTGCTGTGTCCCGGGCCGTAACTGCTCATGATGGATGGAGTCAGTGGACGGAGCAAGGCTTTAAAGATGGAGCTGAGGAAGGAGGGGGAGCTGCTGCAGCCAGTGGGGTTGTTTAGTGCCTGACTGCGTGGGGCTAGTGAAGGGAGCAGAGCATTCGGCAGCACACCCTGGTTGTAATTACTTAAAGGAACAGACAGCCAGCTAGCGATCTACAGTTAAACATACAGTGAACCTTTTTTTTCAGGCCGGTGACCGGGTCTTACCCTGCTCTCTCCGAGATCTGCATGCAGGGTCGGTCGACCCCCTAATTTAATGTTTAAAATATGAATAAACATGTTCAGTTTATACCAGATTTGTATGAAATTGTGTTATTTTTCAAAAATTTAAGCGCACAGAATATCGGCCCCTGATATCGGTTATCGGCCAGAGAGACGGCCGATAATCGGTATCGGTATCGGCCTGGAAAAAACCATATCGGTCTATCCCTAGTACATGGTACGTCAGCAGTCAGGAAGGTGTTAATATTTTACTTCTGCAGGGCGTGATCTAACAATGTCTACAACATCCGAAAGAAGGAACTGCAGTAATGACCCAGATATCTTCTGATACACCTGTGGCAGCTTCACTTTGCAGGATCAATTTGCTGTTTTTATTGAAAATACAATATTTGATATATCAAAAACCTGATGTGATAGAAAAAACTGATGCCAGATTTGGAATCCGCATCCCAAAAGTACCTTAAAACCGTTAATACCTTATGCCAGAAAAAGTGTGTTGACCAGTGATATGTAATAGTCCATTTATCACTTCTAAACATAAATATACAGTAGATGATAGAGGAGACCTTAAGGTTCCAGCGTATGGTAAACAGGTCTTATACAGGACATCCAAAGGCACATCGTATGCTACAGAGTGTATATGTAATATGTAATTAACCACTTCAATGCAGAGGACGCGCTCAGCGCGTCCTCCGCATGGCTGCTGCTGTGCTGAGGACTGTCACTTTGGGGTCAGCGTTCGGCCGAGTTCCGGCCGATCGCTGGCCCCCCCGGTGCGGGCTGACATCCTCGATGTCAGCCCAGCATCCGGAACCGCCGCCGGTGAAATTAGGTGTCATCGCGACATCCCTCCCGATCGGCGGCGTTGCGGGGGTTAACCCAGGCACCATTTGGAAGGGCACAGCCTGCCCTTCCAAATGGTACCTGGCATTAACCCCTGGGGAGCTGGATCGCGAATCGGCGCTGAAAAGCGCCGGTTCGTGATCCTTTCCCGGAGCTGGCCGACATCTTGGATGTCGGCCAAGCCTCCGGGAACTCCCCCTGAGGACTGGCGTCATCCCCTAACTGCCACCAACGGTGGAGATAGGGAGTTCATTGGAACTCCCTATCTCCCGATCCGTGGCAGCTAGGGGTTAACGTTTGGTATTGTTGGATCGGCCAGAGCATGGCCGTTCCAATGATACCAAACACGAAATTGAAAAAAATAAAAAAAATAAAATAAAAATAAAAAAATATTTAAAAAAAAAATAAACATTTTTCTTTCTTTTTTTTGGTTTGTTAATGCAGCAATATTGTTCCCATTTCAATTATAATGTGAACAATGATGCTGCACTAACGATTTTTGTATGCGGTGCGTTTGTTAAAAATCGTGTAATTTTCCCCCAAAAAAAAATAAAAATGTAACGAGACCCCATCTCTAATTTTTTTAACAAGCGCACCCCATACAAAATATAACCGCAATTGCTCGCATCTTAAAATGTGGAAAAAAAACACTTTACACGCTGTAAATTATTGAAAATTCATATTTTATTGCATTTTTTGTTATAATATACAGACAGGTCATGACGTATACATATAATAATGACATATTATGAATCTGCCGAGTCTGACGGAAAGAACGATATATAATATGTCTGGGTCATATACTAAAATAAGCCTTAAAAACACGTTTAAACATGATGAGCAAAACCGGTAAAAATGACCTAAGCACAGAGGCGGGAAAAGCCTCAGCAGCGAAAGGGTTAAAATGCCTGTGTCAGATGTACTGTATATCCTGACCAATTTTAACTCAAAATGCAGTAAAAAGGAGGGCTCCTCTTCACCTTAGTTCAATTAGGAGGATAGATGGAAATAAAGTATAGGAAAACATGATACAATCTTAAACAGGGTTATTGAAAGAGATCCGAATTGTGGGCGAAAGGTAACCGAACAGTGAAATTCAGCGTACGTTACCTTTCCTGTCCATTCAGCTATTCAGAGAGCAGGCAATTCGCCAAAGGGTGGCGAATTGCCTGCACATACGGTGCCTGTTCGAGGGCAGTGAAACTACCATAGTGAAGCAATGCTTCGTCTATTCAGAGAACAAAAACCAGCAGTGAAAAGTTGTAACATTGCCCTGCTGTTCGGTAGTTTCAGTCGACAGGTTTATGCAGGCAAAACCCATAGGCTTCAATGTTAAAAATATTCCCGTTTTAATTAAATATCTAATAAACCGTTGATTAGAATATTCTGCAGTATAAAGTCTCTATACATAGATTTTTTTAGGATGTCTTAGACATTTTTCAGGACTTGTTTTTAAAATCTTCTTTTGTAACAGCCCTTTTTATCATCATTCATTGGATCTTATATGTAAATTTCAGACATTTTCGTTCTGTAGTTTCTTTGCAAACAGTGTTTCACTTTTCAAACATTCAAGCGTACTGTTTTTTTTGTTCACTCCATTCATCTGCGGTGTCGTGTTTTTCCGGCGGCTGCTCGGGTTTCCCCGGCGTGGTTAATCCAGATGTTTTTGCGGGTTTCGGTGTGCGTTCGCCTGGTTTTGGCGTGAGTGTTCGTCGGGTTTGCGCTGGCTTTTTCCTGCACTACGGCGGGCCCTGTGGTGCTTGCTGAATACACCACAGGGTCGCCGAAATGGGATCGCCAAATCGCACCGAATTGAAGAGAAAGAAAAGTCACCGAACTTGCGGTGACTTTTTGATTCTCTTTGAATAACCTTGAAAGTCTTTGTGATAACCAAGGGAGTATTGGATGGGGAGAACGGAGAGGAAGGGAGGGGGAAGGGGAGAAGGAAATAAAGAGCAGAACAGTAGGTGGAACACAGAATTAATCTGTGTATCGGAGATATTTTTTAAATATTTGATTATTCTATCAATGGAAGGGGAAATGTTTCTGTAATGATATTTAGTTGTTAAAGAGATCAATTACTAAATATAAGTCTGAGATAGTGGGTTCTTAGAATAGTTGCCGGATAAGTCAGTCAAATTTTACTAAAATATTTGACCAAAAATGTTTGACCAAAATATATAAGAACAATAATTAAATCGGAACATATGTGGCTATAGTACCCAATTTGACGCATAAAAGAGATAAGATAAGAGACGCTGCAACCTTAAACAATAGAGAGGATAGAGGAGACCTTTAGAGAAGTGATAATTGGACTATACATATATGAAGAAGCCTTCCTCTACACTAGTTACTCTTCCGTTCCTGTATTGGAAGAGAAAAAAGACATTTTAAACGCACGTCCATCTTTGCTTAAGGAGAATGTAACGCGGAAGTCAACACGGCATGACATGCATGCGCACTAACAACGAAAAAATGGTGCACTTTCAGTTTTGCATTTACGATACGATAGAAACTATTTACGGTCGCAGCCGTACAGGAAATGTTAATACTAGGGATGCACCGATACCACTTTAAGTACAGATACTTTTGTTCAAGTACTCACCGATACCGAGTACCGATACTTTTATCTTATGTTCTGTGACCGCTTTCCAATAAGAACAGACCTCATGGATATGACCCCCCAGCTCATGGATATGCCCCCCAGCTCATGGATTTTGCCCCCCAGCTCATGGATTTTGCCCCCCAGCTCATGGATTTTGCCCCAGCTCGTGGATACTGCCCCCCAGCTCGTGGATATTGCCCCAGCTCATGGATACTGCCCCCAGCTCGTGGAAATGCCCCCAGCTCGTGGAAATGCCCCCAGCTCGTGGAAATGCCCCCAGCTCGTGGAAATGCCCCCAGCTCGTGGAAATGCCCCCAGCTCGTGGATACTGCCCCCAGCTCGTGGATACTGCCCCCAGCTCGTGGATACTGCCCCCAGCTCGTGGATACTGCCCCCAGCTCGTGGATACTGCCCCCAGCTTGTCTCCGCCATCTTGGCTTTCGGCCATTCGCGCCATTTACCAGCGATCGCTCCTGCATACACACACGTAGGTTCGGTCTCCAGTTTGACCCACATTCAATATGTGCCCCGCTCAACTCCCCGAACCGCAGCCCTGCCTCCTCGGCGGCAGAATCCGATTACGCCACCAGTTCCCATCAGGGTACAGGCCTGCTTCCATGTAGGTGATCTCTCCCCCACCTAAACGACCATCTAAGGCGGCGGCACGCTTTGCTGCCATAGAGGCCAACCTCCAGTCCTCCATAGCCTCCACGCTGTCCGCTGCGGTATCCACCCTGTCGGAGGCATTTAAAAGCTCTATGCATGATGCTGTGGCCTCTGTTAATACTAGGCCTAGACTGGCTGTATCACCTCCCCAGCCTCCCAAATTGGTAAGTGCTTCGGCAGTACCCATGGCTTCAGGCCCGTCAGGGTCTAAGAGCAGTGCTAAAACAAAGCACTTTACCTCACTCCTCGAGGGGCTAGCAACCCCGAAAAATTGCTTTCAAAGACGAGCGAGGTTGCCTCGCACAAGAAAGCCTCAGACCGCGGGGCTACAATGGCGGTTGCAGAGAAAAGTTCCAAACCCACAAGTTCAGACCAACTCCCTGGGTATACGGACTCTGATGGGGAAGACCCCGGGCCTGGATGAGGAAGAGGGGTTGGAGATACACGCCCCGATAGACGCAGACCTTATGGTCGATGGGGAGCAGAATCCACCACCACCACCCCTTTTATCTCAAAAAGACGTGGTTTGTGATCCGCAAGGCCAACCTATGTTCCACGCCTTTGAAGTCCTCCATCCCAGGTCTTCTGCTTGGACACCCCTGCCCCATGTGGAGATGTGGGTGGATGCAAATATGAGACACCCTATGGATCGTGCCACTAGGTCCAATTTTAGAGCTAAATGTCCTTGCCCTTCTACTGTACATCTGGCAAAACATGCCTAACGCCAGTTGTTGATGTGGATTTTAAAGAATTCATCGCGGCCAAGGGCTGGTCCGCTGAACGTGGCATAGAAAAGGCCTGTCGCTTCTGTGAGGATAGAGTCCTGGATGTAGCGGCCCCCTAGTCTACCTCCTAGATTTAGTTGAGGCACGATTGAATGATACACCCCTCGACCGCGCAGAAGTCTCAGGATGGCTTCAGAGATCCCTATGTCTCTTTGGGGGGGCAATGCTGCGCTCGCTGCTGAACGGCGTAAGTCGATGCTGCTGCGGATGGACGCGCACCTCACAAGCGGTTAAAGACCTTGGTCTCAAGTTCTTCTGTTTGGGGACCGTGCCATAAAAAAACTTAGTTGGATAAAGTGGAGGCTAATATTAAGGTTTTTGCCCCAGAGTTTTTGGGCGAGCTGGCAGAGGAAGGGGCTGCTCTGCCAGCCGTAGAGGTGCTTCCCGCACTGATGGAGGCTCCTTCAACTCCACCACGGTCTCGCAGCCAGCGGGTCCTCCCGCATACAACTCCTGTTCCAGGCCCTGGCGAGTACGCGGCTATCAGGTGGCCGCGGATATTCGTACTCCAGACGTGGAGCTGGTAAGACTGCCCATCATTTTATCTCATTTACATGTGGCAGTTGGTGGTCACATAGGGGCCTTCATCCACGCTTGGGAATGGGTCACGCTGGACATATGGGTCTTGGGGGCGGTAACTGGTTTCTCCATCGTATTCGCCGACCTTTCGCGCTCCCAATCGTGCCCTCCACGGCCTCTAAAAAGGTTCTCAGAAGCCCACGAGGCTCTGGTAGATTCAGAGGTACAGGCCCTGCTCTTCAGGGGCGCTATAGAGGAGGTAGCCCATCACACACACACCTCGCTTTGTCAGCAACTTGATTCTGGTGCCCAAAAAAGGGGGCGATATGAGGCCCGTGATAAATTTAAAAGGAACTCAATGTAGAAGTGGAATACAACCACTTCAAGATGGAGGGCATGCACACGCTCAGGGAGACTCTGGTCAAAAGGGATTGGATGGTGAAGCTGGATTTGAAGGACGCGGATCTGTCAGTCCCCATGGCACCTCCCTCCCGAAACTACCTCTGCTTCCAGTGGCGGGGACACATGTGGAGGTTCACATGCCTCCCATTCGGCCTCGCCTCCGCCCCTTGGTGTTTCACCAAACTCATGAAACCAGTGATTGCCTCCCTATGCGCCCGAGGGGTTCATCTAATCATATTTAGACGTTCTACAGTATTGATGGTGAACAATTTTGATCAACTACGGCTCCATCTAGCATGGCCAATTTCCCTACTTCAGGATTTGGGGTTCATGATAAAAAGAGAAATCCTTTATTGGTACCGACCCAATGCATATAGTTCCTGGGATTTCTCGTCAACTCTGTCTTAATGTCTCCCAGTATACCGACCTCGCAGGTTCGCTCCATCAGGAAAGACGTACGCTCCCATCTCTGTCACGAGTCATGGGAGTTCTCTCAGCGACTCGATGGGCCCTCCAGAGTGTGAAGTCCCGTTTTCTCCGGTTGAACCCAGATTACGCACCACGGATAATCTTGTCAGATGAGGCCCGGGAGGACACGAAATGGTGGCTCACGGACTGGACCAAGTGGAATTCCTGCCCGATCGTGAACCCGACCCAAACTCTGACGATAGAAACAGACGCCAGCTGAAGAGCCCGTTGAGGATCATTGGAGACAGGAGGGCGATTGTCTCCCGCAGAGGCCCATATCAACACTCTGGGAGCTCCTGGCGGCGTTCTTCGCCCTTCAATGTTTCGCCGGGAACTCGGCTCATCGGTGTGTCCTGCTTTGGATGGACAACATATCGGCAGTGCGCTAGGTCAATGTCCTGGGTGGACCACGTTCTCGGGCTCTGTCAGTCGGGGCTCGCGATCTCTGGGAGTTCTGCCTCCGGAAGGAGATCTTCGTGGTGGCACACTTCATACCAGGAATTCGTGCCATCTGGCAGACAGCGGGGACTGGCGTCTGCTTCCCTGTATCTTCGACGACATCGCTGCCTTATGGGGTCCGCTTCAGGTGGAACTCTTCGCTTCCAGACTCAATTGACAGTTACCGGGATTCTTCAGCTGGCACCCGGATCCAGAGGCACTGGCCACGGACGCCCTCAGTCTTCGCTGGCCGCGGGGCCGACAATATGCCTTCCCTCCGTTTTGGCTATTTCGCAACGTTTTATCCGTTCTGAAAGAGCAAGACGTGGAAACGGTCCTCCTGACCCCACTCTGGCAGTCCCAACCCTGGTACCCCACATTGTTGGAACTGGCGGTGGATGTCCCACGGGTGTTGCCTCGACCGTGGAATCTGCTATTGGATCCGGAGGGCCTCCCTCATCCCCTTGTGGCGGGGAAATCGGTTGACTTCAGGTTCTCCTGGCAAACCGGAGGAGTTTCAGAAGGGGCTACTGCCTTGTTACAGCAGGCGTGGGCTCCGGGCAAGAGGAGTGCCAACAAGTCAGCATGGGGCCATTGGCACCGCTGGTGTCTGGGGCGGGGTCTCGATTCCCTTACTGCCCCTGTGACTCCAGTCTTGAATTTCCTTTCGTCACTGTTCGATTCTGGTTTGGCATTCCAGACGATCAACGTTATCGCTCGGCGATTTCTGATGGCCATGTGGGTTTGGATGGCACCCCAGTGGGTCGTCATCCTCTTGTTTGTAGTCTGCTTAGGGGCACTCATCTGTCCGGCTTCCGACTCCCAGGTACTCTTCGACATGGGATGTGTTGTTGGTTCTGGGTTTCCTACGAGCCTGGCCGGATAATGTAGACTTATCCTTGAAGCAACGGTCGGCAAAATTGTTGGTCCGGTTGTGTCTTATCTCATGTAAAAGCATAGGGGACATTCGGGATCTGGACTTCCAGGTCCGATACTTTACCCCGGAGAGGGTGCGGTTCGACATTTCTAGACGTACAAAGTCGGCTACCCGTTCTGTGTTCTACCTGGATGATCAGCAGCTGTACCCCGTGCATTGCCTTCAGGCCTACGAGGACCGCACAGCGGTCCACCGTCAGGTCTCTGTCTCGCCATTATTTGAGCCATTCAGGACGGGGCGGTGGGGTCAGTGGGCTCGGCTACATTGGCACAATGAGCCAGATGGGTGTTGGACCTGGCAGGCATTCATGTGTCGCGATTTGGTGCGCATTCAATGAGGGGGGCTTCGGCCTTTAAAGCTTTTACCTCTGGTTGCAGTCTTGAGGACCTGCTGAAGGTTGCGAATTGGTCTCGGGAATCCACCTTACGTGATTTTTATTTCCGTCCACTCACCCATATGTCTCTGGCTTTGTTGCATGAACTTGCAAATATGAGCCTCCGAGCTCCTGTGTTAAAATTGCTAAATTTTCCAACCAACATGTGACAGAAAGTTTAGATTTTAATAAGGACTGAGGCGAGTATTTCGCTCCGTGCCCTCCCGTTTCGGATTTGTTTGGTATTTCTGTGTTTTCTCCTTAATAAACTTTCTGTTTGGTTGTTTCACTTATTTCTCGACACTACATGGGTTGCGTGGTTCTGCGATGGGCTTCCCTCCAGGGTGGCGACCTCTCGCCGTGGGTTTCTCTGCGGGGAAGTTGTTCCCTGTGGCAAGTCACCCTGTGGGTGGTAGTTGGTGTTGGGTTTCCTGTGGGTTCCCATGTTTTAATGCCTTGTTCGTGTTTGTGCTTCCTTTGCAGCCTCGTGAGTGGCCCTTGGCGGCCTTGGCCTGCTGGATGTGCCTTCTCCGTTCCTCTGTTGCCTCCGTTGGGCGTTTCTTATCCTGAGCTGCTGTTTAAAGAAAGAGGATTTTGCCGCTCCCACACTGGACCTATATGGACTTGGGGGAGTGGCTAACCGACTGGGAATAGGTCCCCCTGTTGGGGGATGGTTACTGAAGTTTTCTTTTCGTTTCACTGCATTCATTCTTTGCTGTTGTGGGTGCAATAAAGAAGGATGACGCAAATACTCGCCTCAGTCCTTATTAAAATCTAAACTTTCCGTCACATCTTGGTAGGAAAATTTAGTAATTCATGTCCATTGACATATTTGCTCAAATCAGTCAATATTACATTGACAGAAATATGCTCAACGCGCGTTTCACCGCCACCTTTACAATCAGGAGCAGATTGTTGAGTTGTGTGTACTGTCGATAGAGGAGATGTCTGCAGTGCACACACACAGCTGTGGGCCATTTTTTATTCACCTGCTGCAGGTTGAACTTCAGGCAGGGCTGTGTTTAAGGGGGCTTCAGGTCAGGCTGAGCTCTGGATTGCAGTGCTGTGTCCCGGGCCGTAACTGCTCATTATGGATGGAGTCAGTGGACGGAGCAACGGGGCTCTAAAGATGGAGCTGAGGAAGGAGGAGGAGCTGCTGCAGCTAGTGGGGTTGGTTAGTGCGTGACTGCGTGGGGCTAGTGAAGGGAGCAGAGCACTCAGCAGAACACCCTGGTTGTAATCACTTAAAAAGGAACAGACAGCCAGCTAGCGATCTACAGTTAAACATACAGTAAACTTTTTTTTCAGGCCAGTGACCGGGTCTTACCCTGCTCTCTCCGAGATCTGCATGCAGGGTCGGTCGACCCCCTAATTTAATGTTTAAAATATGAATAAACATGTTCAGTTTATACCAGATTTGTGTGAAATTGTGTTCGTTTTCAAAAATTTAAGTGCACAGAATATCGGCCCCTGATATCGGTTATCGGCCAGAGAGACGGCCGATAATCGGTATCGGCCTGGAAAAAAACATATCGGTCTATCCCTAACAGACAGTATACTCAAACGCCTTGTGATTTGGCCTCAGCAAAAGTACCTATTCGGTACAAACAGAGTGGATGGAACGCCTTGTGATTAGGCTTTAGCACAAATATACTTATTAGGTATTAACAGACAGACTGAACTAGATGCCTTGTGATTAGGCTTTAGCACAAATACCTGGAGACACACAGACACACACAATAAGGGGTTTAGCGAAAGAAGAGTCAATAGGAAAGCCGGATTCGTTTAACAGTACAGGGTCCTCGTACAAGCCAGAAATAAGTCAAACTATGTCAATGAATAATTCAAGAGCAGCGATGCGGGAAAGTCACTCCACGTCAGCGCGCCGAGGACTATGTGCGCTCACCTTTAAAGCCCGGTGAGCACACCTCACTGGAATGCGCTCAGCCTCCCTCTCAGTGCCTGCACCTGATTAGGGAGGTCCAGGCTCCACCCCGGTGACAACTGTTGCCAAGGACGCAACAGGCTGGTATGTGTCCAGCCTGCCCTGCTGCCGGGGATCCCGACTCCACCCCGGGCTGCGACTGTTGCCAGGGACGCAACAGGCAGGCGCGAGTCATCAATACGCGCCCTGCCTCCCAGACTCCTCCCCTCGTCATCGGACGGCCCGCGATGCCGGCGAGGGTCCAGGCTCCCCCCCGGATGGCATCGGGTGCCGGGGACGTGACAAGCCCCTAGGGACAGCCAGCAGTGGGAAGGAAAGGGGTGCTCAGCTTATTACCGGTTGGATGTAGTTTCCTTAATGAAACTTGTCTTGAAAAGTGCGAGCAATTACTTCATACAATGTGAGAAAGCGTAGAAATGTGTCAGCAGGATGTGAGGCAAAGGGCAATTTGCAAGCTGGCAGCATATACTGGGACAGGTGCTCAAGTGGCAGCAGTCTGAGGGACATGCAGTACCTTTGTTGATGATTAGGGTCAAGAGAAAGGAGGCTGCGGTTTTGGGGTAGTGTGTTATTTGCTTGCCAGTCTGGTATTATGACCTATGTGGCATTGTAAAAAAATATTTTTCTTAAAGTGACAGTATGTGCCCACAGACATCACATGAAATATGGAAATACAATTTGACTTTTGGGAGGTTGTTGCATGCAACCAGATGATGACATTTGTGGGGAAATGTGTCACTTGACGAGCCCTGTACAGCAGGAAAATATGCTATGAAACAATGCATCCCAAGAGACAAATTCCCTGGGTGTTTTTCCTTCTTTTTGTAAATCACTCTGTAGTGAATTGGATTATTTACTCTTCTAATTTGTCCAATTCAGTGCTACCTTCTCCATCTTTCCCTTTCAATACCCTATACCAGAGTCAGCATCTTGCTCTATTTTAACACACCATCCCCTTATATTTACAGACCCTCGTTCTTCACTCCTATGGATACATGAGGTGGAAGTAGAAAAAAAGATAACCAACAACGGAGTTCCAGAAATATTTGCCCGGATAAGGGAGGCGGCACAAGAGCATATTGTACTGCGTCGGTTACGGACGCAATATTTGACGGGAGATATTGTGAGTACTGCATAAAAGTTTGCAATGATACCCAAGCTGGCATGGAACAAGGAGACCTAACTGGAGCCATCTTCCTTGATTTTGCCAAGGCCTTTGACACAGTAGAGACCATGGCATATTATTACAAAAACTTAAAAACTCTGGTATTGGGGTTCACACGCTAACCTGGTTTGAATCATATGTATCCAACCGATCGCAACATGTGTCCATCTCTGGCAGCTCCTCCCTCCCCCTCTCAGTCACGTGCGGAGTACCCCAAGGCTCGATACTCGGCACCCTGCTATTCACATTATTCATAAATGATCTGCCCAACGTCTGCAAAGCCTCAACTGTACACATGTATGCAGATGACACCGTAATCTATACCAGCAAACCAGATCTCCCACAGCTGGAGGCCGTGCTGCAAGAACAATTCACAGAGGTAGAAAAGTGGATCACAAATAAACTTTTTTCTAAATACTGACAAAACTGTTACAATGCTCTTTGGAACAGCACCTAAACTACAAAATCCCCACCTATATGTCAGGACAAAAATCAAATGACCCGCTGACCACAGTCACTTCTCTCAAATATCTAGGTATGTGGTTAGACCCAAATCTATCCTTTGGCCCCCACATAGAAAAACTCTCGTAAACTTTACCCCAAACTAGGTGCCCTGTACAGAAACAAATCCTGCCTGAGCCCCGCGTTAAAAAAGCAGATTGTACAACAAATGCTTATGTCGGCTATTGATTACAGAGATGTAGTGTATGCAGCTGCCCCACAAACGCACCTTCAGAAACTTACTACATTGTATAACTCATTCTGCCGCTTGGTGCTACATGACCCACCATTTTGACATGTTAAAAGAGCTAAACTGGCCGTCGCTGGAATCTAAACGCACCCTTCACCTTTCCAACCTGGTGTTTAACCCTTTCACTGCTGAGGCATTTCACCGCTGTGTGCTGAGCTCATTTTTACCGCGATTTGAAGCCACATTTTATTATACGACCCAGACACATTATATATCGTTTTTCCGGCAGACTCCTAATATATCATTTTTATATGTATACGTCATGTCTGCCTGTATATTCTAACAAAAAATTTAATAAAATTAGAATTTTTAATCATCTGCAGCCTGTAAAGTTTTTTTTTTCCACCTTTTATCACATGAACAATCGTGGTTATATTTACTATGGGGTGCGCTTGTACAAAAATTAGAAATGGGGACTCGTTACATTTTTTGGGGGGAATTACTTGATTTTTAGCAAACGCACCCTATAGAAAAAAATCATTAGTGCAGCATAATTGTTCACATAATTGAAATGTGAACAATATTGCTGCATTAATAAAAACAACACAAAAAAACACATGATTTTATTATTTGTTTTTTTTGTTTACTTTATACCTGGTCATGTTGGGTATCATTCGAAAGGCCATGCTCAGGCCTTTCGAATGACACCCTCCATGACCCCCTAGCTGACGGTTCTGGAGATATCGGGGTTCAAAGGAACCCCCATCTCCACCAGTCGATTTCCTTAGGAAATCCCCGGGCAGCTAGGGGTTCCCCGGCTATCTGTGATCCGCTATGCGTGATGACATCAGGCAGCGAGGGGGGACCCGGGGGTGGGTCCGCCATCTAAGATGGCGGCCCCCACCGGAGCTAGGCCGCAATTCGGCGCCGCAAGGTGCTGAAGTGCGACCCGGTGCCTAAGGGGTTAAAGCCAGGCACCGCTTAAATGGGGAGACTCTCCCCTTTTAAGCGGTGCCTGGCTTTTCTTTGTGGGACCTCCTGATCGGGAGAGGGATCCGAACGGACCCCCCCCCCTCCCTTCCAGGCGATCTCCGGGGTGGGGGGTCGCCTGGAAATGACATCGCGCATGGCGTGATGACGTCACTGATGTCGGGGGGGGTCTTAACTTCAGCGTCTGAGGACGCTGAAGTCAGACCGCCGCGGGACCCCGGACAGAGAGGTGAGTATCTCGGCCGGGGGTCCCGCAAAGCTGAGGACGTGTGGGACACGTCCTCAGCATACAGCGGGAGTAACTGAGGACGTGTCAGCAGTGAAGGGGTTAAGAGATTTTCTGGGAAGCTACCACTCTACCTGAATAGGCTGTTTCAGCAGTTCCCTCATCCTATAACCTCCGATCCAGTACCACCACCTTACTTCCAATACCACAATACAAAAAGAAAGTGGCTCGATCCTCATTTTCCTACAGAGCACCACAGTTATGGAATAACCTTCCAGACACCATCAAATTTCCCCCCAGTATAAAGTCACTCAAGAGCTCCTTACTAGCATACCTCGATACAGAATGCACCTGTAAACATGTAACATAGTAACTAGATTAACACCGAAAATAAATATGTAAGTAATCTGTATATTTGTGTTTGTTCTTAATATCTTGCATTTATTACTTTGTATTTCTGTAACAACTGTAAAATTTCAATGCTCTTGAACCCAGGACATACTTGAAAAGGAGAGAAATCTCAATGTATCCTTCCTGGTAAAATACTTTGCAAATAAAATAAATAAATAAGTGCGTCCATAACGACTGAGGTCTCAACACCCAAGGAAAATACATGGCGCCGTTGTTTCTGCGTCAATTTAGCTTTTTCAAGTCGATGTTTTCGCATCCGTAGCTATATGCGTTGCCCGTCCGTGAAAAGCTGCGCAGGTGCTTCATCTGGTGTGTTTCAGTGACTCCTTTATAAAGCTACGACGGACGTCAAACAGTGCAGTCAAACGGACGCAAAATGTTTGCTAGTGTGCTGCCAGCCTAACAAGACAAAGGAAACAAATGGAACTCTTCATTTGAGTTGTGCCGCATAAGATAAAAAAATATGAACAAAGGATGGTTGGCTGCCAAGGAGAGCTTTACAGCGTGTGCAAGCTGGAGTTGTGCGCACGGAAAATAGTAATAATCACTACACCATAAACCATTAGTATTCTGCCCCACTTCAAGCATAATAACGTACCAAAAGAATTGTCATCTGCACTTTGACTCCCATATATGGTGGGTCCTTTTTGCCCCAAAAGGGGGATGGTTTGTTGAAGGGTGTGAATAAACCCACCATATCGTCTCCAAGCGGGTAAAAAAAAAAAAAGGGGCTGTGTTTTCAGATTAGAGGAGCGCACTGTGTGTGCCCGTCGCAGCATTGTGACGCTTCGACAGGGCTGGTTACATGCTGCAGTGGGCACACGAATTGCGCATGCTACAGCGGACGTGCTGAAAGCCACCCCGTCGAGGGCGCTACAACGGGACTGCAAAGTGCGATCGATCAAGCCTTGCAGCACTGAGCGCACTAACTGCACTCAGCGAGGTGGCCAGATGGGCGTCAGAGTGGAAGGAACGTCCACTCTTACGAACATTCCTTCCGCTCTGCAAAATGCTCGTGTGACCCTGGCCTAAAAAGGTTTTCCCTGACTGTGGCCCTGCAGATGTTTTGGACCTGCATTTTGCAAGATGCTCAGCCGCTCAATAGGTCAGCAGAGCCTCAAGGATAATTTAACGGTTTGTAAGAGAAATGAAAAAGCAAGAGGCAGATCCTGAGACTGGAGAATAGAAAGAAACCTTCTCGATCAAACCGACAGCGCCCATAGAGAAAACATTGCTAGCGGAGAATCTTTTGCACCGCCACAAATTACTTCAAAATGAGCAACTTCTAAAGATGCCTGAACAAAACACATATTTCTTACCTATTATACATATCTGCCATCATTTCCACCTCTAGCTCTGCTGCTAGCTGCTGGGCCCGAAGCGGATCCATATTCTGAAAAGTGGATATAAAAGTGTGACAAGATGAATTCCAAACTCTGTAAATTACATTATTATAATGCAGGATTCTGTATCGGCCGATCCTAAACAGCCAATGACTAGGATGGGTGGCTGCAATAGGACAATAAGGGCATCGCTGTTACGGTAACAGCGATGCCTTGATTGTCCTATTGCAGCCACCCATCCTACAGTGTTACCTTTGTCTTTCAGATTGTAAGCTTAACCCCCTTAAAGACAGGGGCAATTTTACATACAAGTTCGGCACACTTCTAAGGCTGTCAGACGAAAGCAGTCTGAGCGCACTCTAAACGAACAGATGTACTGACGGAAGATACTGTAGACACCACACGATCCGTTTTTCTTGACGGACGTAGAAGAAAAAAAAGGGAATTATGGGAAATAAATTGAAAGGGGGCGTGGCCTGACCAAGCAGGCACGACGTGCCTCGGAGTAGCTCCTGCAAATCCCTCTTTATTTGTGCTTTTATTCACACTCGCTGACCTGCAAACTTGCTTTAAACCCCCTAGGAATACGGAGGAAATACGGCGAGTACTCTAAAGCCCTTTGTTATAATTGAAGCGGCACCAGATCCACTCGGGCCTACAGTGCGAGCAGAGCCTGGGTCGAGAGTTAGCCGTTGTCATACAGGCATCCGCTTCCGGGGACACGGCAGACAGTTCCTTCAGGCCGGGACAGACCACATTTAATATCATCAGCTGCCTTGGTTAAGAAACGGAGAGGGGGTATACAATTTGTCTGCCTGATCCGCCCAGCGATCTCCCCTTTACAACAGGCCGGCACCCATGTATAAACGTTCACCTCGTGCTGAGGCACACAGTGACGGCCTGAGAGGTCGAAGGGAACCCGACTTTCTGCTTCCCCTGGTGCCTTCGGAAGGGTTACGGGGAGGCTGCGACAGGCACCATTAGGACTCTTAAAAGGGGAGATTCACCCGTTTTTTGCCGCCCTGGCAGAGTGTACCGGGACCCGGCTTGTTAATCCCTCCACCTCGTGGCCTGGTGCGGCTCTCAATCAATAAGACCCTCTCCGCGACCCGGTAGATGACACCCCTTTATGCTCCTGCGGGGAGAAAGGCAATCCTGAGCACTTTGCTGGAAGACCGTCAACAATTTTTATGGGTGACCCATTGCAGGCTACCTGCACTCTTTTTTTCTAATTTTTCCTCAATAATATTTTCAGTGGGCCTAGAAGGGTCCACTACCCCTGTATTTTGCAACCTACAATTTTTCTAATTACTCTAAATTTTTTGGTGGTCCCTGAGTGGTACTTGTAATTACATTTTTCTTGGTGGTCCCTATGCAGCCCACTTTTTCCATATTGGTGGCCTGGCTGTTATTGGCCATGGCCGCTCAGTGAAAGAGCTCTGGTGCAAAGAGGGACAACATAGGGAGATCCTGATAGCAGAAGGGTAATATGAGCCACAGAAAGAGGTCCCAGCCCGCCTACTGTGCAAAAACCACCAGCAAACAGACGAAAAGCACAACTATTGCCCGTTTTTTTGAAGATCCGCCGGCCGGAAGTACGATGGAGCTGATTCCAACTTACTCGAGAACTTCATCGGTTGCCGGCAGCCCTACTCCCTCTGACGACTTGGAACATTCTCAGATCATTACCCACTAAAGACGACATGGAAGCACTCCTTGCAAAATTGGAAGCATCATTTACGTCCCGATTGGAATTAGTGGCGGCAGATGTTCGCCATATTGGGGCCAGAGTACAAGACCTTGAAAGATGGCGTGGAAGATTGTTTGCACTAGGGATGCACCGATACCACTTTTTTAAGACCGAGTACGAGTACCGATACTTTTTAAAAGTACTCACCGATACCAAGTACCGATACTTTTATTTAATGTCATGTGACCGCTTTCCAATAAGAACAGACCATATAAAAATGCCCCCCGCTCACATGTATATCCCCCCGATATATATATATATTCATACTGCCCCAGCTCATGGATTTGCCCCAGCTCACTCATGGATTTGCCCCAGCACATGGATAATGCCCCAGCACACACATGGGTTATTATGCCCCACAGCTCACACATGAGTATGCCCCCCCCAGCTCATGGATATGCCCCCACATGGATATTGCCTCCAGCTCATGCATATGCCCCCACATGGATATGCCCCCTCATGGATATGCCCCCTCATGGATATTGCCTCCAGCTCATGGATATGCCCCATCATGGATATTGCCTCCAGCTCATGGATATGCCCCATCATGGATATTGCCTCCAGCTCATGGATATGCCCCCACATGGATATGCCCCCACATGGATATGCCCCCTCATGGATATTGCCTCCAGCTCATGGATATGCCCCATCATGGATATGCCCCCACATGGATATGCCCCATCATGGATATTGCCTCCAGCTCATGGATATGCCCCCACATGGATATTGCCTCCAGCTCATGGATATGCCCCATCATGGATATGCCCCCACATGGATATGCCCCCACATGGATATTGCCTCCAGCTCATGGATATGCCCCCACATGGATATTGCCTCCAGCTCATGGATATGCCCCCTCATGGATATTGCCTCCAGCTCATGGATATGCCCGCTCATGGATATTGCCTCCAGCTCATGGATATGCCCCCTCATGGATATTGCCTCCAGCTCATGGATATGCCCCCTCATGGATATGCCCCCTCATGGATATTGCCTCCAGCTCATGGATATGCCCCCTCATGGATATGCCCTCTCATGGATATGCCCCCTCATGGATATGCCCCCTCATGGATATTGCCTCCAGCTCATGGATATGCCCCCTCATGGATATGCCCTCTCATGGATATGCCCTCTCATGGATATGCCCCCTCATGGATATTGCCTCCAGCTCATGGACCGGCCCCCACCCCCCACTATACTTACCTTCCTGGGCGCCGCCGAGAATGTCTCCGCGCGCCCGCTCGTTGGAAGGACCCCAGCCGCGACCACGTGATCCGGCTGGGGTCCTTCCAACGAGCGCGCGCGCGGAGACATTCCCCGGCGGCGCCCAGGAAGGTAAGTATCGTCGCGGAGAGCAGCTGCAGGGCCTGTCTGAATGCTCTATCAGCATTCAGACAGGCCCTGCAGCTGCTCACTGTGTTTAATACTTACCTTCCTGGGCGCCGCCGCGGGAATGTCTCCGCGCGCGCGCTCGTTGGAAGGACCCCAGCCGGGATCACGTGGTCGCGGCTGGGGTCCTTCCAACGAGCGGGCGCGCGGAGACATTCCCCGGCGGCGCCCAGGAAGGTAAGTATTGCGGAGAGTGCGGGGCCGGCTGTCCGAATGCCGATAGAGCATTCGGACAGCCGCCGCAGCCCCTCGGATACCGGAAGCCGGCTCAATGTCGGCTTCCGGTATCGGAAAAAATATCGGGGGTACTGCACGAGTACCAAGTACTCCTGCAGTACCCAGTATCGGCCCCGATACCGATACTAGTATCGGTATCGGTGCAACCCTAGTTTGCACCAACTGGAAACGGGTTTGAATGCCCAAAGTCAACATTTACAACGTCTACATTGAGCTCTTGATGACCAAGACAATAGGGGGCGCCGTAACAATTTACGTCTGAAAGGCCTACCGGAAGCCCAAGATGGAAAGGAAATACTACCAGACTTACTGCGGCCCATATTCAATGCTCTATTGCGAAAACCACTAGATACCCCGATCCACTTTGACAGAGCACACCGTTCCTTAAAACCTAAAAAGGTGCCTCAAAAGCGACCCCCAGGGACGTAATTTGCAGATTGCACTATTACCGCCAGAAAGAGGATATATTGCAGGCCGCCCGCCACCAGGAAATTAAAGACAAATATGGGAATGTTCTACATTTATACCCAGATTTATCTTGGCATACACTACAAGCTCGTAGAATGTTGAAACCAATTACGGAACAGCTGGGGGACCGACAAGTAAAATATCGCTGGGGATACCCGTTCTCACTACAAGTGACACTAGATGGAATTTTTTACGGGATAACATGTGCGGCGGATTTGCCTCCACTCTTAACAGCATTGGCTCTGGATAACCGGGACATACAGGACTGGTATGGAGGCCAATCATTGGATTTTGCTCATCAACAACCACAACAGCAATGAGCACGCTGGCAAACACCTATTAAGCGGGGCCACAGCTCATCTTGCACTCAACGTTCCACCACCTCCCAACAAGATCCAGGTTGATTTGGACCTTTTCATATCTTCGGGAGCATTTTGCCCTTCTTCCGTAGGATTACAAATCCAGATGTTTATTGGACACATTTTAAGATGGATTTCCCTTCCTAAGAATATAAGTTGGATACAAATTTGATGTCCCTTTTTGTTTATTCTGCCACGCTCTTGTGTTTTGGTGACTTTCAGCCAAACGCCCCCCCCCCACCTGATGCGGTGGCTGCTTTAGAACCTGGACGATCTAGTGATGTATTGCAGGCTCTACACCGCTTTTTTTTTTGTTTTTTATTCTATTTTTTCTCCATATTGTTTTACTGCAATGTTGTTCGTTCTCGTCATAATACTACTGTTGATTACAATTTATACGGCTCCAGTATATGCAAACCATGTGTTCATATGGTCTTCGTCATACTTTTGAAGACTGTTCTCCACATAGAGGTTAGGTTAATTATCAATATGCTCACCATTGTTCGGTTATGGCTCCGTTAAAATTTCTCACATTAAATGTTAGGGGTTTAAATTCACCTCAGAAAAGGCGTATGACGCGACTTGACTTACGTAAACGAAGTGGAGAGATTGTATTCTTGCAGGAGACACATTTTCGTACGGATTTGGCACCTACACTCACCTCTCAATATTATTCACAAACCTTCTATAGTAACTTTGTTTCTACTAAATCCAGGAGTAGCCACTCTGATAGCTAAACATGTCCCATTCGTTTGTACGCATCAAAAGACTGACCCCCAAGGTAGATACTTATTCCTTAAAGGGACGCTTGGCACACAGAAACTTATTTAGTAAATACATGTTCGCTAATGTAAGAATCAATGTGGGGCCTTACGGTCCATTTTGTCGCAGCTCTCAGACTTCAAAGATGTTTTTTTGATTTGCGGAGGAGATTTTAATATCCCACTTGATAACTCTCGAGAGGCTGTTTCACCTGCTCCTAAGGCTGGGTTCACACCACGGCGTAGCGCAGCGTCGCGCAATGCGCGCGTTTTTTTACGCGCGTTCGCGCATACAAAAAACCGCGCGAACGTGCGTTGCAGCGCGTTCGCGGCTATGATATGGCCGCGAACACGCGGCTATATGCCGAAAAGAAGCTCCCGGACTTCTTTTTGCGTCGGCTGTTTTAAAGCGCGTTCCTGCGCGCTTCAAAAAACGCTTAGGTGTGAACCCAGCCTAAGACTGAGACGTCACTACATCATAGATATTTACAACTCTTGCACCAACTTCAACTGGTCGACGGATGGAGGCTGTTAAATCCCACAGTTAAGGATTACACCTATTATTCGCACGCGGTACATTCCTACTCAAGACTCAACATCTTTTTTAATACCACACTTTCATCTACAAGCACTACAGTCGGCAACGATAGCTCCTATTACATGGTCCGACCACACACCGGTCTTATCCTCACTATACCACCACCACAAGGTGTTTGGAGACTGAATGAATCGATCCTGCGTGATGCGATAAGACAGGACAAAGAAACGATAGATCACTATTTTGAAGACAATGCTTCTTCAGGGGTTCCTCTACCAATGATATGGGAAGCACACAAATGTGTCCTCCGAGGTAAATTTATACAAATTGGAGCTCAGCGTAAAAAAGGCCGCAGAGAGGCCCTATCCTCCATACTTGATATAATCCATGAATTAGAAATTATTCATAAATCGTCCCCGTCTGTGTTTAAAGAACTCACAACACAAAGAGCCCAATTGAAAAAATGACTGTCTGATCAAGCGTTTAAATCACTCCGCCACGCTAAACAATTATTTTATGTGCAAGGAAATAAATGTGGTCGACTACTGGCTCATGCTTTAAAGCACAAAACGACAAACTACCTATATTCCTAAAATTAAAAACAGACTAATGGGAAGGACCTTCTCCTTAAAGACATTACGGACGCTTTTCATACATACTTTACCTCTCTGTACCAATTGCACGACACTCCGCCTGATAGTGAGGAGGTTCGTGCATACCTTAAGAACTCCCTTCAATCTATATTATCCCCTGAAATGTCACGAGCGCTAGACACCCCGTTTACTTTAGACAAATAATCGATCGCAATCAGATCTACGGCATCAGGTAAAAGTCCGGGCCCAGATGGACTCACGATTGCATATTATAAGACAAGACTAGTCTAGGCCCTCATTTACTAAAGATGTTTAATGCCTTAGACCAGACTACCAGATTAGATCCAGCGTCATTACGCGCGTATATAGCACTTATCCCCAAACCTGATAAAGACCACACTTTGGGGTCCAATTAGCGACCTATATCCTTGCTTAACCCTTTCGCTGCTGAGCCTTTTCACCGGTTTCGCTCATCATGTTTAAATGCGATTTGAAGTCACATTTTATTATACAACCCAGACATATTATATATCGTTCTTTCCGGGAGACTCGGCAGATTCATAATATATCATTATTATATGTATACGTTATGTCCTGTCTGTATATTATAACAAAAAAAGCAATAAAATTAGAATTTTCAATAATTTTCAACGTGTAAAGTGTTTTTTTTCACATTTTAACATGCGAGCATTTGCGGTTATATTTTCTATGGGTTGCGCTCGTTAAAAAAATTAGAAACGGGGAATCATTACTTTTTTGGGGAAAATTACGTGTTTTTTAGCAAACGCCCTACATAGTGCAGCATCATTGTTTTTTTTTTTTTTTTTTTACAGGTTACATGGTCATGTTTGGTATCATTGGAAAGGCCACTCTCTGGCCGTTCCAGTGTTATCAAACATTAACCCCTAGCTGTCACGGATTGGGAGATAGGGGGTCCAATGAACCCCCTATCTCCACCATAGGTGGCAGCAAGGAGTTAATTGTGAAACTGGCGCCATCGCGCTATGCGTGATGACGCCAGTCGTTAGGGGGATGTCCCGGAAGCTTGGCCAACATCCAAGACGTCGGCCAGCTCCGGGAGGGGACCGCGATACGGCGCATGTTAGCGCCATATCGCGATCCAGCCCCCTAGGGGTTAAAGACAGCCGCTGCTTGGAAGGGCAGGCTGTGCCCTTCCAAGCGGTACCTGTCTTTAGTCGATGGCCCGCACGGATGGGGAGGGGGAGAGATCCGAAGGAAATAGACGTCATCGCTCAGGCACGATGACGTCTATCGTGCCCGCCGGGGTCCCGGAGGCTGGGCTGAGCGCGTCCACCGCATGGAAAGGGTTAATGCTGATATAAAGCTGATGGCTACTCGCCTTAGTCCATTAATTCTTGGATTAATACACCCAGATCAAACGGGTTTTGCACCCACGAGAGATAATACACTACGAGCTATCGACCTTATTCATCTTGCACACGTTTCCTCCACCCCTACTGTGTTTTTATCGATAGACGCGGAGAAAGCGTTCGATCGTGTTGACTGGACATTTTTATTTGAAGCATTATATCAGGAATGGGGTTTGGCTCGAAATGGTTAGGTTGGATACACTCATTGTACAGCAATCCGAGTGCTTCCATACGAGTTAACGGCTTATACTCTCAGGACCTACGTATACGCAATGGAACACGTCAGGATTGTCCTCTTTCGCCACTCCTCTTTATACTCACGTTAGAACCGTTGTTAGAGAATTAGAGATCATACACACATTACACTGGGTATCCACTTCAGTTACACCATTATAAAGTTGCAGCCTTTGCAGATGACATACATTTCTCCATTACTAACCCGACGGTTTCTCTACCACATCTTATGACGGAACTAGAAATGTATGGGCGACTATCGAATTTCCACATAAACCATTCTAAATGTGAGGTCTTGGGAGTAGGGGTATCAAGAGAGCTGCAGACAGAGTTGGAGCGACGCTTCCCATTTCGTTGGCCCAGACTTCGATTAAATACTTAGGTGTATGGTTAATAAATATCTGACACAGCTTTATAAATGTAATTATGAACCACTCCTGAAAACAGTGGAACAGGATTTGAAGAAATGGAGGCTTCCACATATTTCGTGGATGGGGAGAATTAATGTTCTTAAAATGAATATTCTCCCTAGGTTCCTATATATAGATTTCAGTCGGTTCCAGTTGGGGTGCCACCACAATTTTTTGCAAAACTGAAATCGATGCTTCTTGCCTATGTCTGGGGCGATGCGCATCCCAGGGTCTCGTACTCGGACATGACAAGGCACCGTAATAAGGGTGAACTGGGAATGCCTAATTTGGAATTGTACTACTCAGCTGCGTTATTTCTCCGTTTAAGCGATTGGTGTAGGTCCCCGCCACATAAATTGTGGATATCTATTGAACAAAAATCCTTAAAAAAGGTCCAATATCATCTTTACCTTTGCAAACTGTATCTATAAACCAACTGGTGCTCAATACACACCCACTTAATACCCCAACACTCTCTAAATGGCGTAAACGTAGGAGAACTTTATCTCTCTCTCAACACACCCTTCTCCACTTTTACCAATCACCTTTAATCCATTGTTAACAGCAGGAATGTCGCATCATTTCCTACGTACATTAGTGGAAGGCACATATATTCCGCTTTATAAATGCGTGGCGAGCTCCACATTTCTTCCAAAAAGCTCATTATTCCCAGACGAGGATAACTCACCTTTGATAGATCTATGCTACCATCAACTCCAACATTTTGTTTTCTCATTAGGTGACCCCGATAAGATTAGACTAGAGGAGTCTCCGTTTGAAACACTCTGCATTGCTGACCCACATCTTTCACATGCTCTCCACTATCTATGGGACACTTTTAGATGCATCTACCCCTTCTCTTCCCTCATATGCTCTGCGATGGAGTAGGGATTTAGGAGACTTAATCTCAGAAGATAAATGGGACTCAATCTTCCAAATAGCATCACACGCATTGCGAAGCTTACACATTCAACAATCCCATTATAAATTTTTATCACGGTGGTACCTCACTCCGTCTAGACTGCACCGAAAATCGGCGGTTCTTTTCTACACATCTGGTGGGATTGCGCACTCATTCGCCCTTACTGGTCCACTATATTTAATGAAATTAATAAAATCACCAATATGGAGCTCACTCCATCTCCTCAAGTAGCTTTGTTCCATTTGGATTCCTTTTCCCCCCTTACCTATAGAAAACCCCTGGCCGTTCAACTTTTTAATGTAGCTAAATCCCTAATTCCTAGACACTGGCGATCCACAAATATCCCAATCCTCACGAATGGATAACGGAAGTAGATGCTATCCGAGACATGGAGGAGAGGTTCTTCTCCATGGATAATAATT
This sequence comes from Leptobrachium leishanense, assembly GCA_009667805.1. Classification (NCBI taxonomy): domain Eukaryota; kingdom Metazoa; phylum Chordata; class Amphibia; order Anura; family Megophryidae; genus Leptobrachium; species Leptobrachium leishanense. Next base: position 120,849,769 of record CM019068.1, read on the forward strand.
ATGAAAAATATTTCACTACGTGGTATTGGTGGTGGACTGATTAGATGTCCAAACGAACGCATTAGCAATTCTTAAGTGTTAACGGGGAACAGACCTTACGTCACACTTGAAATTCTGTCCAAGTTTTATTTCTGTCCTAGCTTATTGACCTGACCTAATAACCTTGATACATACGAACAATTTGGAACACTTTTTCTGTATTCATATCAATATTGTTTAAAGCCGTATGAGATTTAAGCCTTACTGATTATATTATGCGTTATTATCCGTTTTTGATTTATATCTGTGGTTATTTAGTATGACAATTATTTCAATTTTCTCACGTTGAATACATGTATCACTTGTATTATTCTCCATTGTTATGGAATGTTATTTCATACAGTGATGTATATACCTGTGAAAATCAATAAAAACCTTTTTAAAAAAATTAATTTGAAAAGGATATGAAAAGCCATTGTGTGCGTCAAAGTGCTGGATGTCGCAAATGCGCTGCGTCTGACATCACTCACACAGAACGCTAGGCAGACGTGGCACACTCTGCGTGTCCGTCTAGCAGTTTTACATTCTTGCCTAACTTGTGTCCGTTTGCCACGTGCATTGTCGTGCGCTGTTCGGTGCAGACGCACTTAGGGTGTGGGTCTCTATTGATCATGATTCTATGCAATGATGAACGTTAAACTGTGCGGCAACACGGACGTGATCACTGCGTTCGTCTGACACGGGCCTAAAAGTAGAAGTGTGCGGAGCTCATTTTGACCGTTTTTGCACATCATGTTTAAACGCTGTTTGAAGTGACGTTTTATTGTTCGACCCAGACAAATTATATAGCTTTATTTTGAGCAGATTCATAATAAATCACTAAATATGCGATTTTCGTTGGAAGAAAAAAAACAGGCATTTTTCCTTCATGCAGCATTATTGTTCACATTATAATTGAAAGTGAACAATAGTGCTGCATTAATAAAAAATTAAAAAAATACATTTTTATTTTACACATAACATAAGCTGTGCCCTGTCCAATGGTACCAAACATTATCCTCTAGCTGCCACCGATCGGAAGATTCAAAGAACCCCTCTATCTCCACCATAGAATTTACTTAGCAAATCCCTGGGCAGCTAGGGGTTAACCGGCTAACTGACGTCATCGCAACATGGCGATGGTTGACTAGAGGGGGACCCGGAGGTGGGGCTGACATCTAAGATCGTCCCCACTGGAAATAGGCCGCGATCTGGCAGATTGGTAAAGGGTTAAAGAAAGGCATCGCTGGAAAGGTCAGAGTGTGATCTTTCCAGCGGTACCTTTCTTAACTCGCTAGCCCCTGGCGATGGGGAGAGAAAGGGTTCCAAAGTGGACGTCCCCTCCCCTTCAGGCCCTGCTCTGGCAGAGAGCCTGAAACGGACGTGATCGTGCCCGTCACGATGATATCAGTGCGCCGGGACTGGTATACCACACAGATCTTCCTTCAAAGAAATCAGTCTGCGTGGGACTCCGGAGAGGTGAGTATCGGCGGGTGGGGAATCAAACACACGTGCCATGCCGTCAAGCAGCTTTAAAGCCCACTTTCTGTAGGACAGCATAGCACATCCTGCATTGTAAAAGGGTTAATGGATGTCTGGCTCAAATGTTTTGCCAAAAAAGGCTTGGTGACGTCCGCAGGCAGGAAGTGTAACGACGTCACCATCTCTGAAACCAATTGTTTAAGCAATCGGTCTCAAGATGCATGCGCACAGCTCTGATCCATCATTCTGCGCAGGAGCTAGGAGACTTGCGGTTCGCAATTTGCATTTCCTACGCTACGCAAGTCATGCAGGAAGCACAAATTGCGTAGAAAAGCCTCAGGGACTTCAGGGGTCCCTGACCAAAAGAGGAGGAGCTGCGGCAAAAGGTAAGTAAAAGTGGGCAGAGACTGTCAGCATCTGCCCATTTGAAGGCAAAAAAAAGGGGGGGGGACGCCCTTTTCAGTGGAGTGTTCCATTAAATAGGTCTCATGTTTGAGCTTCCCCATTGCTGAACGCTGTGGAATGTGTTGGCACTATATAAGTGTTGCTTGTACCTGTAATTTCCTGAATCAGTTCCGTAAAAAAAGAGCCTTGTTTGAGTCAATTGATCTTCATACCTGCAGTGCAATACTGAAGGACATCACTTTTCAAACATTGCCCATCAGAATCTTTTTTTATATATGCCTGGAAATCAATATATGACCTAGTGAACCCCCTAATGAGTGATATACCCTATCTAGTTAAATCGAGAAGGCACCGGATTAAAAGTAGAGATATCTGGGATGAATCACTACGGATTCCATTTACAGGTAGCTGCAGGATAACCTAGCAATAGTTAAAAAAAAAAGGTTCTTGTGATACGTCATACAGCATGTCTAGATTATTATTTTGAAGTATTCTATGCATATGCACACGGAATCAATGGAGAATCGGGGCTCCTATGTCAGTCCATGCAAATCACATGGTGTGCACTCATTCATTCATCCGCGTCAAGGTGACATGCAGCCTCCATATAAGCTCACCATCCATATAAAATACACAGAGAACAGACCGCATGCAGCATTAAAACCACTACGATACCACAGAAAAATCAGGATAAAGTTATTCGCATTACAAAACCCTCTCTCCATGTGAGCTCACCTACAGCTTCTGCCCCGGAACTGGAAGATGGACTAACCAGAACGCTTCCGGGAGCATAGAGTCCAAAGACCATCGAGTCTGGCGAACGAGCGCCCGCTACGGAAGCCGAGAAGGATTTCCTAGACAGAGTTTGGTAATCTCTTATTTTAGCGTTTTTAATTCCCTATTGAAAAATCAAGCGTTTTAAATTGCAGCCACTGCTGAACACCAAGATACAAATGGTTATAAACACAATGTTGCAAATTGAAGTAATTGAGCAGACAGTTTGAAAAAAAAGCTACTGTTAGGCTTTCCCTGCACAACTGAGATTACCATACATTTCTATTAAGTATTTTGGCGTATTTAACCCCTTAGTGACCAGGCGGTTTTACGATTGTCTGTCCGTAAGTGCCCACTGCAGTTTTTTATGTTTCTGCACCGTTTGTGTATCATATCTTATAATTTACTATAAATAAAATTTAAGAAATATAATGAAAAAAGTGGAAAACCACACTTTTTCAAAATTTAACCCTTTCGCTGCTGAGGCTTTTCACACCTCTGTGCTGAGGTCATTTTTACCGCTTTCGCTCATCATGTTTAAAAGCGTTTTGTAGCCATATTTTGATGTATGACCCAGACATATTATATATCGTTCTTTCCGGCAGACTGGGCAGATTCATAATATGTCATTATTATATGTATATGTTATGTCATGTCTGTATATTATAACAAAAAATGCAATAAAATTAGAATTTTCAATAATTTATTATGTGTAAAGTGTTTTTTTTCACGTTTTAAACATGCAATCGTTTGCGGTTATATTTTGTATGGGGTGCGCTTGTTAAAAAAATTAGAAATGGGAGGGTGGAGCTAGCTGAGGAAGCGAGCGGCTGCATGTTGAAGGAGCTCCGTGATAAACACGGTTTTTAAAGTTATTTCCGCCGCTTGCTCGCACTTGAGAAACGCTCTACGGTCTCTGGGGGCACTGGGGGACTCGGTGAGTTTGCCTTATCCCCGAAATTGACGCTCCGGAGTGGATTAACCCCCGAAGCACAATCGGGGCCTAGTACTAGCGGCCATTTTAGAAGCCTGGAAGGAGATTTCTGAGACCTTTTACCGCTCTTCTTCTTTGTGCCTGCGCTTTTGGTGACATGCCCACCGGTCGCTCACAGAAGCTGGGGTCCAGACAGAGGACATTCGGGACTCCATGAGAGGTGGGTCCACTTCGAAGGGAGATGCGATCTCCTCCCTCCCCCCGGCTATGACTTTTCGGACGATGAGGAGGACCCCTGGCACTCGGGTGGTAGCTCTGCGATGACCTGGATCTCCCCACAATCTCGGACACCAGACTCCCAACCACTATCTGCAGCAGCAAAAAAAAAGGGCGCAAAAGAAACGAAAAGCAGCGCTGACGGTGTCTTTGAGTGCCTCACTTACTGCTGGTGGCCTCTCTGACAGGGATTCAGCTGAGGAACCCCAGCTTTTAGCCAGCAGTAGTGTGGCTTCATTACGACAGGACGTTTTGAGACCGGGTGCCCAATCGCAACAAATGAGAGCGACCTCACTCGAAACCTGTATGACACAGCCTGAGGAAAGTCGGCAGGAGGAGGATGATGATGATCTTCCTCTTACGAAAAGAGACCTTCGGAAGATCCTGGACGAACTCCGGGAGATCGGGGGGTGTGGAAACCTGAAGTGGCGGCGGTTCGGGAGGAGGTTGCAACAATCCGTGCGCAGGTGACAGCAGTGCAGGCGACGACTTCTACAGTGCTATCGGAACATACTCACCTGTTGGGACAGGTCGCTGGTCTAACATCCCAGGTCGAGCTTTTGTCCCGCTCTGTGGAGATGCTGGAACAAGACACCGCCGTCGTAACGTCAGGGTCAGAGGCATCCCGGAATCTGTGTCGTCGAATGAACTCCCAGCTTATGTGTCTCGTTTGGCCCTTCGGGTGGCGGACTCCCTCCTGACAAGCCAGATGTGATCGGATCGGTATTCAGGGTTCGGAAACCTGCGGCGCTGTCGAAGGGGACACCCCGTGATGTCGTGGTGGCCTTTCGTGACGTAGCATTTAAGGTCAAGCTTATGTCTGCTCCTGGCGCAAGAGATCCAGTGAAATTTGAGGGCTCCACGTTGGCTTTGTATCACGACCTTCCATTCCAGACTCTGCTTGCTCGCAGGCGGTTCCGTCCTGTGACTGCGGTTCTTCGTCGGAGGGGGATCCGTTATCGGTGGGGCTTGGCGGGAGCATTGGTGGTGACACATAATAATGTCCCCTACACCATCACTGATCCTGAAACCGCCTGGTCCGACCTTGAAGCGGCGGGCATCTCGCCAGACCCTCCGGAACTTCAGCCAGACTGAGACCTGAGCGATATCGTTACCCCCCCCCAGCTTTTTTCTTCTCTCTGTTTACGTGTCACTGGTCTATAGATAAGCTCTGAGTATAATTTATCAGGACAATTTATGGCATTTACGTTGATAGTCCTACATGCTTATGTGTTTCTTTTGTGTTTTCCTCCTTCACTGAGGTTGGGACTTCTTGCTTTTTGTTTTTATTATTCCCTTATTGACCTGTTACTACTTGCATCTTACATTATCTGACTGGCTGACCGTAGTTAGTTTGGCCAGCCCTAGACGGCTGTCTTTTTCTACGTTTGATTTCGTGAATTTCTTGTTATGTATAATTCTCTAAATAAAGAATTAAAAAAAAAAAAAAAAAATTAGAAATGGGACTCGTTAAATTTTTTTGGGGGAAAATGTCGCTATATTTAACAAACGCATCGCATGCAAAAATCGTTAGTGCAGCATTATTGTTCACATTATAATTGAAATGGGAACAATATTGCTGCATTAACAAAACAAAAACAATATATATTTTTTAAATATATATATTTTTTTATTTTCAATTTTTCTTTTTACAACTTTTTTCATTATCATGTTTGATATCGTTGGAAAGGCCATGCTCTGGCCGATCCAACAATATCAAATATTAACCCCTAGCTGCCACAGATCAGGAGATAGGGGGTTCCAATGAACCCCCTATCTCCACCATTGGTGGCAGCTAGGGGTTAACGCTAGGGGTTAACTCCAGGACTGGCGTCATTGTGCTATGCACGATGACGCCAGTCCTCAGGGGGAGTTCCCGGAGGCTTGGCCGACATCCAAGATGTCGGCCAGCTCCGGGAAAGGATCACAAACCGGCGCTTTTCAGCGCCGATTCGTGATCCGGCTCCCCAGGGGTTAATGACAGCCACCGTTTGGAAGGGCAGGCTGTGCCCTTCCAAACGGTGCCTGGATTAACCCCTGCTCCCCAGCGATCGGGAGGGAGAGAGGTCCGAAGAACCTCACCCCCCTCCCTTTCAGGCGCCTCCTCCGCGCAATCCGCCGGAATCCGGAGAATCAGGAAAACCACTTGGCTGGACGCGCTGAGCGCGTCCATAGCAGCTAAGTGGTTAATCCCCAAAATCAAAATTTCAAAAACTATCAAAATTGTCCTGAGATTAGAAAAACACAATTTTTTCATGGTTTTTCCTTTTGACCCCTTCACTGCTGAGCCATTTCAACTCTGTGTGCTGCGCTCATTTTGACTGTTTTATGCTCATCATGTTTAAACGTCAATTAAAGTCCTATTTTATTATACTCTTGTTTTTTTTGTTTTTTTTGCTGCTTCGGATTGGGAGATCCAAAGGATCCCCCTAGCACCACTTGGCAGCTAGTGGGTTAACTGGCCGACTAATGTAATCGCACATACAGCGGCGACGTCAGTGGGTGGGGAGATGACTCGGAGGCTTGGCTGACATCCAAGATGTCAGCCACTTCTGAGTTCAAATAACGATTCGGCACAGAAGGGGTTAAAGAGAGCCACCGCTGAAAAGGGCAGACTGTGCCCTCATCAGCGGTGCCGCTCTTTCTTTTCTATGTGGAGCTGTTTGGGAGCTGTTGTTTCTATGTGGAGCTGTTTGTTTCACATTTAACAATGCAGGCGCTGGGGGAGGCGCCTGGCGATGACGTCATCGCCACGGCCGGGCCCCATAAATACATGGGGCAGGCTTCAAGCATGCCAGGCCATCGTGGGAGCCTGGCCAGAGAGGTGAGTATAGTGAGGAAGGGGAAGTTAAAAGGACCTACGTCCTTAGTACATCCTGAGGAAAATTCCCCGGACCATGTATGTCAGTGGTCCTTAGTGGGTTAATTATTGTCGGTATTTGAGAATTATATTGGGAAGCCTAGACACACCAATAGGGTCTCCTATACCTTATAGGGGGACATGGGAACACTGGACTGAATTCTGCCTGGGTGGAGGCACTATAGACCCAACAGAAATCACAATCCACCTCTATGAAGTATTTTAGCGTATTGTATTATTGTCGGTATTTGAGACTTATATTAGGAAGCCTAGACACACCAAGAGGGTCTCATATACCTTATAGGGGGACATGGGAATACTGGGCTGAATGCTGCCTGGGTGGAGGCACTATAGACAGACACACCAGAAATCACAATCCACCTCTATGCAGGGCCAGATTTGCACCTCAGGAGCCTGTAGGCACAGAAATGTGGAGTGCCCCTACCCCCCCCCAAACAAACAAAAAATAAACATGCCAAAATTACTATTTAAATTTTTGTTTTGAGGCTAAGAAAACAAAAAATAATTTAAAAAATGAAAAACTGTTTTTCTCCGTGCTCAAATCAAAAGAAGAGGCAGAATTTGTTGCCTTTTGTTGAATTAGTTACAGTTACAAGTATTTATAATGTGCCAACAAATTCCTTAGTGCTGAACAATGGGAGAAGCAGAATAACAAATATACATGTGTTACAGACACGGAACACAAGGAGGGAGGACCCTGCTCGAGAGCTTACAATCTAAGAGGAGAGGAGTGACACATTAGGTGAGGGCGAATAGGGTATTTGAACTAGCGTGTTGCATGAGGACTGAATGGGAAGATAGAGCAAGAAATGTGCAGTGGGGGATCATGGAGTGAGCCGATAGGCTTCACTATAGTAATGCGTTTTCAGAGACTTCTTGAAGGACTGGAGAAACGGGCAAGTCTGCCATTGTGGTGGAGGGAGCAGTGGTGTCACTAGGGTTGGTGTCACCAGGGTCGGATCCAGACACAGGTTTCGGGGGGGCATTCTACCAGTTTTGGCTAAGAGCTGGTGTTGGGTTCGCAGTGACAGTGTGACATCCAGGGCCCCAGGTGGCGATCGGGGGGGCCCCGGACGCATGGTGCCGCCGGCTGGCTGAGTGCCAGGAGCTCCAGCGGCACCCAGCGCAGCTGTGGCTGATCAGGGGGCAGGGCACGGCGTGATGACGCGGAGCCGCCGGGACCCTTAAATCAGGAGCGCGCGCTGTACGCCATGCCTTGCCGTGGAGTTTCATTCCCGCATCGCTGCTTTACTGAAATATTGTGTATACTCGTTACTGACCCTGCTTTGTTTTGAGGACCCGATCTGTTGCGGACTTTGCCTGCATATACAACTATTCTCTTTCTCTGTGCCCCTGTCTGGTGTATCTGCTGCTGGTGTGTGCTATTGATCCTGCTGTCATGGAGCTGACAACTGGCGCTCCTCAGCGAGCCTCAAGAAACTGACTTGGCTGTTTTAAAGACCATTTTTACTTTTCCCTCGGTTTTGCGTTTCAAATTGTATGGACAATTTTATGTTCTTACTATGTGGTTTTATTGAAGGGTGGTGTATTTTTCAATGTATCCTTATATATGAATGTAGTGTAAATGGCGTCATTTTAGTTTTAAATATACTTATATTCCTGTAGGTAAATGTGTTTCTGTATAGCCAGTAAACAAGCTTTACTGCTGTGTAATTTATGCAACAGGGCTTTTCCCCTTATCTAGTTGCATGTTTAATTCAAGGGATCTGTGATAGTGGTTGTGTTTAATCTGATGTGTTAGAACAATGGAAATATACAAATGTTGTGTGAGCTGAAGGCTAAAGAATGTAAAGAATGTTTATTGTAAATAACTGACATAATGTAATTAGTATATTGGTGGACGAGGTGCGTCATTTATGCAAATTATGACTGTTGGACTTCAGCATAAATGGTGGCGGTTTGTTCATTAAAAGTCAGAGAACTCTCAGAGCTCAGAGAGAGAGAATCCTGTTTTAAAGCATACAGCCGCGCCTGGTGTTTTTATTTCAGCGACGCTACACTATATACTTGTCACGTCTTGGCCTTGCCCCCTGCTGGTGGTAGCAGGGATTCCTGTTTATTTTTGTTTTCAGCCTGCAGGCCATATGTTGGGCTGATTGGCCTGCGGTCACATGACCTGTTCTGCCCTATAAGTACAACCAGGACTCCCCTTGATCCTTGGACCAGGATAGTCTTTCATACCTAGTCCCTGTATTGCTGGTTTACTTATATTTGCTGTGTACGACCTCTGGCTCATGTATTTAGGATCCCTCTCTTGCCTGACCCCTCTAGAATGATATTCCGTGTATGACCTTTTGGCTCTTGTATCTGGATCTCTCTTCTGTCTGTCCCCTGTACTGTACCGTGCTTTGGAATTTGTATGCTTGCATTTATTGTCTGTCTGGTTTATGTTTTGTTTGTCTTGCAAACCTAGCCTAGCTAGTATTTCGAGACCACCTTTCAAGGATCTCAGTCAGGGCTTAGGGATCTTTCTAGTTTCTGTTTATATCTTGCTTTGTTCCCTGGAACCTGTATACCTGCATTTATTGTCTGTCTGGTTTATGTTTTGTTTGTCTTGCAAACCTAGCCTAGCTAGTATTTCGAGACCACCTTTCAAGGATCTCAGTCAGGGCTTAGGGATCTTTCTAGTTTCTGTTTATATCTTGCTTTGTTCCCTGGAATCTGTATACCTGCATTTATTGTCTGTCTGGTTTATATTTTATTCATCTTGCAAACCTAGCCTAGTTAGAATTTCGAGACCATCTTTCAAGGATCTCAGTCAGGGCTTAGGGATCTTTCTAAGTTCTGTTTATATCTTGGTTTGTTCCCTGGAAGCTGTATACCTGTCCTTAAGGCTTCATCTCTGCAGATTGGGGGTTCCCCCTCACCCTATAGGGGGCTCCCCGTTACAATACTCAACATCAGAAGGCACCGAGCGGCCTTCTGGAAATTCCTAACGGCTCCAGGGCAGAGGAACAGAAGCAGGCGGGTCAAGCTGCTCGAGGCGCTGAGGACAGCGCTCCCAGTAGCCGGGCTGACCGCAACGAAGGGGTGTCTGGAGAGTCAGGACAGACGGAAGAGAACGGTTACGTCACACCTGCCACATATAGTAGCGCAGTGCAAGTGTCTAAACGTTGCTGACCAGGTTTGTTATCACGATTGTTCTCTCTCTGTACCCCTGTCTGTTGTGTCTGCCATCAGGTGTTATTCTGGTGCGCTTCCATCCTGCCATGTACTGCAGCGCAGTACAAACTTATATAGAACTCGGCCTGTGGTGTATATTGCTGGTGCTGTCTCTCTGGCCTTTGTGGCTGCTAGAGGTTAGGGTTTAGTGGTCCCGACCATCCTAAGGATCGGAGGTTTAGAGGTCTGTCACCAGGGATCCTACCAGGTCTGTCCTGGGTAACGTTACAGACAGGCAGAGACGTGCCTAATCGCCAGCTGTGCTCGTTACACTCACTCTTCCCAGAACATTTCACAGGGTCTGTCCTCATGTGGTTCATGAGCCCTGCAAACCCTTTCCATGCGAGGGGCAAAGGGTACCCCACCTCCCAGCACATACCCCTTGCAGCTATGCAGTGTAGGGTTACCCAGGTGTGGGCTGCCCAGTGCACCCTTTCCATGCTGCCAAAACACGTGGCACCCCATCTGCACAGCCCTGCAAACCCTTTCCATTCCATGGGCCCAGGGTACCCCCCCCTCCAAGCTCACATGAATATATTGCCCCCAGCTCACATATGGATATATTGCCCCCAGCTCACATATGGATATATTGCCCCCAGCTCACATGGATATATTGCCCCCAGCTCATATGAATATATTTGCCCCCAGCTCATATGAATATATTTGCCCCCAGCTCATATGAATATATTTGCCCCCAGCTCACATGGATATATTGCCCCTGGCCAGCTTATATGGATATATTTGCCCCCAGCTCAACTCTCCTCTGCCATCTGGTCTGCTCTGCCAGGCCCCTCCGAGTCATTGCCGGCGGTCGCGTGCTTTTCCTCCTACGAGCGCCCGCCAGCATAAAGCTCTGCCGCTCGCTTGGGATCTGTCAACCAGCCAGCCGTGATCTTGCGAGATCGCCGAGTTCACATGAACTCTGCAATCTCGGGAGATTGCGGCTGGCTGTTGGCTCCCAGGCGAGCGGCAGAGCTTCCTGGCAGCGGCCGCTCGTAGGAGGATAGTAACGCGGCGGCTGGCAATATTTTTGCGGGGGGGAATTGCCTCGATGCCCCCCCCCTGGATCGGCTCCCGGGTGTCACCCGGTGCGGTAACTCATGGTATCACTCCCCCACGAGTTTTACAGTTTCTTTTTTTAACTACTCTTACTCATAACTCAGTACTCCCATATATCACTGAATGCTCATACACACAGTGCACATTACTATGAGATTTATTGCTGTGGAGCTCTGTGATATGCTCACACACAAATTTTGGTGAACTGCCAGCAAGTACAGTGCCTGTTCGAAGGCAGTGAAAGTCCCCATAGAGAAGTAATGGTTAATCTCTTCAGAGAACACCAAACAGCAAAGAAATGTCCTGATGTCCGGTGGTTTCATTCGGCAGGTTTATTCAGGCGAACACCATAGGTTTCAATGTTAAAAATATTCCCGTTTTTATCTAATAAACCGTTATTCCTTTAATCTGTAGTAAAAAGTCTCTTTATTGATTTTTCTTTTTCTAGTATCCTTTAGGCATTTTTCAAAAAAAAAATCCATTTCTTTTTCTAATAGCAGCTTTTTCTTTTTTCTGTAGTAGACCTTTTTTATTATCATTCATAGGATCTTATGTGTCAATTTCAGACATTTTCATTCAGTAGTTTATTTGAAAACAGTGGGCGACAGGTTTGCGGCAGCATTCGGTGGCTGATTCCCTGCACTTCAGAGACTAATTCAGGGTGAATTTACTGGGGAATTTAGATGTCTGTGTCATTTCGTTGCTCTGTAAATATCCCCTTTAGTGGTGTTTTCTTTTTGCCACCCCCAGTAAAGTGCCAGCCCAGGCCTTGCCTACCCAGGACATACTTAAAAATTAGAGAAATTTCAATGTATCCTTCCTGGCAAAATATTTTTGTGTAGAAAAAAAGAAGTTGTTTTTTTAGGGTGTCACCGCAGTGGTGGGTGGTGTTACCCGGTGCGGGCCGCACCCCCCCAGACAGGGCCCAGTCAAATCCCAGGGCCCAACCAAGCCCCAGTGCCCAGGTCAGCCCCAGGCCCAACCAAGCCCCAGGCCCAGCCAATCCCAAAGGCTTTATCATACAGACAGCACATTTCTGAGAGTTTTATTGCTGTATAGCTCTGTGATTCGCTAATACACACCGCACATTGCTGTGCGTTTTATTGCTGTGGAGCTCTTTGATACACTCATATACATGGCACATTACTGTGAGTTTTATTGCTGTGGAGCTCTGTGATACGATCATACACAGCACACATTGCTATGAGTTTTAGTGCTGTGGAGCTCTGTGATACACTCATACACACCGCACATTACAGTGACGTTTATTGCTGTGGCGCTAGATTATTCATGAGCTAGTGAATATAGTAATAAATGGTGTAAAGCAGTGTTTCCCAAACCTATCCTCGGGACCCTCCGCCTCGCCACTTTTTCCAGATATATGAAGCACAGTACAGGTGATATGATTTGCTGCTCAGTGATTGCAGGATTCAGTCTGAATTTTCCCCAAGGTGATCTGCAAAATCTGGCCTGGTTGAGGGTCCCGAAAATATGTTTGGGAAACCCCGGTGTAGAGAAATAAAAACCATAACACAAATGTGGGCGTGGTTTGTGTGGGTGTGGCACAAGGGGCCCTATGATTTCCTATTGCCTGGGGGCCCCATGAGTTGTCAGTCCGCCCCTGGGCCCATGCCTCCTCTGGAGTGGCAGTAGAGTGATAAACATTACTATGAGTGACCAAGTGTGACCTCGTACGTCCCGAAGATCTGCCTTCCAGATAGCCCGACGTTCCTCTATTATCCGTCAGGCGTCTCACTTAGTGGATGGACGGGAATCATCCGAACTCTGACAGGAGCGGGCTGAGGAGCAGCAATAGCAGACAGCGGCACCGATATCCGGAAGGAGCACCAGAGCATTGGCTCCCCCCCCCCGAGCAGACACATCCATCACTGTCACACCAGGACTCACAGCAGGACAGGGTTGGAGATCCAGAACACCAGCCGAGTCTGGAGAGCGCTCCAGAAGCTCCTCATCCAGGAAGTCAGAATCTGGCAAGGACGATGACGATGAGGCCTGGGACTCATCCCGCTGAGATCGCTGGCTGCCGCCCAAATAGAAGCGGATGTCCCGCTGGCAGGAACCCTCCATCGAACTAGGCCTCTTGCCAGACTTTTTCCCAATCGCAATGCACCACCAAAAAAGCTTGAGCCAGAGGCCACAGGGAGGATGCCAGTGACTCTGGAAAAGGCTTCCAAAATGGCCACTGCAGGTAGTCCACAAAAAACAGTGCAGGACCTCCAAGACACAGCGGGCTTGAAAAGAGGGGGGTCACAGGTACTGCCCCAGATTGCCAGAAAGTCTGGGGGACCCAGGAAGGAGAGAATTCAGACAGCGGGTCACAGTATAAGTGTCACGGATCCCTCTGCTATCTGACTAGTGGTCCCTATACGCAGGACACTCTCTACCCTTCCGATCCTTAGGTTGGTCGGCACGACTAGACAGACACAGAATACGACAGGATAGTGTAACCACAAAGAATGACACTAGAACGATACACAAGACCTTAGAATAATTAGCTCTTCCCAAGATCCTAACCAGACAAGAGGTAGTCTGATGTGTGCTTAGGGTGCCACACAGACTGACCTCAATACCAGAATTAGAAGAGTTAATGCCAATGCCAGGGGTCATACACAGAGTGGTTCGTTCGCCAATGCCAGGGGTCACACACAGAATGATTCGTTTGCCAATGCCAAGGGTCATACACAGAGTGGTTCGTTTGCCAATGCCAAGGGTCATACACAGAGTGGTTCGTTTGCCAATGCCAAGGGTCATACACAGAGTGGTTCGTTTGCCAATGCCAAGGGTCATACACAGAGTGGTTCGTTTGCCAATGCCAAGGGTCATACACAGAGTGGTTCGTTTGCCAATGCCAAGGGTCATACACAGAATTGTATATTTTGCAAGTACTACTAGAGCTCTGCGGGAAGTAACTACCACGTCAGGGCACCGGTGAATAGTGAAACTGGGTTTTAAACTCGGCGGGTCCGCGTCATCACGCCAGTCCCCGCCCCCTGGCGCCCCACGTGAGCGCAGCCGGCTGCGTTATCACTCGGCGCCTGGCCAGCGAGCAGCGAGGAAGTCGCTGCCAGGCGCCCCCTAGATCCAGCGCGGCCCGCGATACCAACGCGGTCCGTGACAATAAGTCGCAAAAAAGGCCAGGTCAGTAGGAAGCTCAGCAATATGCGACCTCACTTGTCCAGTCGCAGTGACGTCAGTTCGGGAGTCCAATGACCCCTTATCTCCAGATCTGTGGCAGCTAGGGGTGAATGTTTGGTATCATTAGAAAGGCCAGAGCAAAGTTAAGAAATAGAAAATAATAAATTTATAAAAAAAATACTTTTTTTAAATTTTTTTATTAATGCAGCATTATTGTTCACATGTCAATTATAATGTGAACAATGATGCTGCACTAACGATAAAATCACGTAATTTCTCGGAAAAATGAAACTAACCAATGCCCCCGTGGACGTTTGAACATGTCCCAAATGTGTCTGCGGGAATACGTTTGGAGTTGGTACTATGTGTTTTTTATCTCTCCTGTGTTCACTCCCCGGTTAACCCATTTTTTTTCAGGTGTAAATGTTCTTAAGGTTTTTTTAGGTTGTTTATAGTTAAAATGTCTTGGATCGCTCTCGAACAGATTCACCATCAGGTACTGACTAGGGATGAGCTGTTCGGGTTCGGACGGTTCGGAGTTCGACCCGAACTTTGGCAGTTCGAAAGTTCGCGAATTTCAAACATTTTGGGCGTGTTCGGTTCGGGTTCGAAAAAAAAAGAAATTTTGAAAAAAGTATAGAAAATGCTTAAAAAAATACTAAAAAATCTAGAAATAAAGAGACTCTTTACTGCAGAATATTATAAGCAACGGTTTTTTAGATATTGAATTAAAAACTAATGTGTACGTGGAAAGATTATCAACTCTAAGGCTAGGGTCAGACGAAAGCATTTTTCCCCGCGAACGTGAAAAAGTGCGTCCGAACGCATTGACGTATTTTTTCACGGAATGCGCAAAAACAGTCAGACGACGCGCATTTTAGGGGCGTGATTTTTTACGGATTGTCAATAACACACTTTTTGCGTCTGGACGTTATGTAGGCTGGACATTAGCAGCGTCTGACATCTCCTAATCACGCAAACACGCCGCTATGCCGCAGCTGCGCACTCAGTACTAGCGGTTCAGCGTTCTCAGAAAAATGCGTTCAAATTCCACTTGCGTTGCACGGCCGGACTTTTGTGCGGCCGTACATCGTATATTGGCCGTCATTGCCCGTCATCTGCTGCTAGTGTGGCCGTAATTATGTGCGCCAGAATGCACGTTAAAAGTGCGCTGGTCTGACCCCAGCCTTAATGACCTCTGTTCAAAAATGGGCATAACACCAGGTGTTTTCAGTCTGGTAATCAATTTGATACATTGTACAATATAGTGAGGGGGTGGGGTGGTGTCTGTTTCTGATTGAGATTTGAGAATTAATTTCCCTCCTAAAACATTCTAATATGCTGCATTTAACCCTTTCGCTGCTGAGGCTTTTCAGACCTCTGTGCTGAGGTCATTTTTACCGCTTTCGCTCATCATGTTTAACCGCGTTTTGTAGCCATATTTTGATATATGACCCAGACATATTATATATCGTTCTTTCCGGCAGCCTTGGCAGATTCATAATATGTCATTATTATATGTATACGTTATGTCATGTCTGTATATTATAACAAAAAATGCAATAACATTAGAATTATCAATAATTTATTATGTGTAAAGTGGTTTTTTTCACATTTTAACATGCGATCGTTTGCGGTTATATCTTGTATGGGGTGCGCTTATTAAAAAAATTAGAAATGGGGTCTCGTTACTTTTTTTGGGGGAAAATTTTGCTTTTTTTAACAAACGCACCGCATACAAAAATCGTTAGTGCAGCATTATTGTTCACATTATAATTGAAATGGGAACAATATTGCTGCATTAACAAAACAAAAACAAACAAAAAAACTTGTTTATTTTTTCTTAGAATATTTTTTTTTTTAAATATTTTTTAAAAAAAAAAAAAAAAAAAAAAAACATTTTTCATGCTCATGTTTAGTATCCTTGGAAAGGCCATGCTCTGGCCGATCCAAAGATATCAAACATTAACCCCTAGCTGCCACGGATCGGGAGATAGGGGGTTCCAATGAACCCCCTATCTCCACCATTGGTGGCAGCTAGGGGTTAACTCCAGGACTGGCGTCATCGTGCTATGCATGATGACGCCAGTCCTCAGGGGGAGTTCCTGGAGGCTTGGCCGACATCCAAGATGTCGGCCAGCTCCAGGAGAGGATCACGATCCGGCGCTTTTCAGCGCCCATTCGTGATTCGGCTCCCCAGGGGTTAATCACAGCCACCGTTTGGAAGGGCAGGCTGTGCCCTTCCATATGGTGCCTGGATTAACCCTCTGCCCCCCGGCGATCGGGAGGGAGAGAGGTCCGAAGGACCTCCCCCCCCCTCCCTTTCAGGCGCTTCCTCCGCACATGTGGGGGGGGCGCCTGAATTAGATGTCATCCCGCCGCCGCGTCCATAGCACAGGAGAACCACTTGGCTGGGCGCGCTGAGCGCGTCCATAGCAGCCAAGTGGTTAACTGGTGTTTGAAAAAAATTTAAAGCAATGTTATTTTTCACGTCGGGATTAAACATTCACAGGGTTATTCAGAGAGTGGTGAAAAGCAGGAGAATAACTGGAGAAGTGAAAATTCTAGGTCAAAATAGCCAAACCAGAAAAATTCTCCCATTTAGGCTAGGGTCAGACTAGCGAATTTTTAACGTGCGTTTCGGCGCACTTAATCACGGCCGCACTAGCAGCAAATGACGGGCAATGACGGCCAATATACGAAGTACGGTCGCACGAAAGTCCGGCTGCGCAACGCAAGTGGAAAATGAACGCATTTTTTCGAGAATGCAGAACCGCTAGTACGGACGTACAGAGTGCGCTGCGTCCACTAGCGGCGTGTGTGCGTGATTTGGAGACATCAGACACTGCTCATGTCCGGCCAACATAACGTCCAAACACCCAAAGTTTCCTGGTTTGGATCCGTAAAAAATCACGCACAAAAATGCGCATCGTATGACCGTTTTTGCGCATTCCGTGAAAAAATACGGCAATGCGTTGGGACGCACTTTTTGACGGTCGCTGAGAAAAATGCGTTAGTCTGACCCTAGCCTTATCTCACTTTCCAAATCGGCTATTTGGTCCAGATTGTTCTCTTTTCCTGCCATTCTCCTGGTTTTCACCTTTCTCTGAACAACCCTGAGAGAGAGGTGAAAGCCAGGAGAACTGGCAGGAGAAGAGAACAATCTAGACCAAATAGCCAATTTGGAAAGTGAGTTAAATGGGAGAATTTTTCTGGTTTGGCTATTTTGACCTAGAATTTTCACTTCTCCAGTTATTCTCCTGCTTTTCACCGCTCTCTGAATAACCCTGTGAATGTTTAATCCCGAGGTGAAAAATAACATTGCTTTAGATGTTATTTTGAATTTTTTTCAAACACCAGTTAAATGCAGCATATTAGGAAGTTTTAGGCTGGGGTCAGACGAGCGTAGTGTTCACGTCCGTGATTGCGCCTAAAAGTACGTCCGTGATAGCATGAAAGAAAGTCCATTGGAGCCCGACACACGAAGTACGTGCGCACTGAACTGCGGACGCATGACGGACGCTGCAAACGGACGCAGGTTAGGCAAGAACGTAATCCTGCTAGAACGGACGTGCGGAGTGCGCCACGTCCACAACGTCCGTTTAACTTTGTGTGTGAGTGATGGAGCGAGGTCAGACGGACTGCATTTATACGTCCAGCATTTTTGACGGACAGAATGTTTTTTCATTGTAATTTATTTTTCCCTCCTACATCCGTCAAAAATAACTTCAGTGAAAAAACGGACTGTGTGACCACTACTGCGTCATCCGTACTGACGATGTCCGTACTGCACGGACGTACAGTCCGTAGAAATCACGCTCGTCTGACCCCAGCCTTAAGAGGGAAATTAATTCTCAAATCTCAATCAAAAGCAGACACCTCCCCACCCCCTCAGTACCTCAGTATAGTGTGCAATGTATCAAATTGATTACCAGACTAAAAACACCTGGTGTTATGCCCGTTTGTGAACAGAGGTCATTTAGAGTTGAGAATCTTTCCACGTATACATTAGTTTTTAATTCAATATCTAATAAACCGTTGCTTATAATATTCTGCAGTAAAGAGTCTCTTTATTTCTAGATTTTTTAGTATTTTTTTAAGCATTTTCTATACTTTTAAAAAAAAAATTCGAACTCGAACCGAACACACCCAAAAAGTTTGGAGTTCGCGAACTTTCGAACTGCCAAAGTTCGGGCCGAACTCCGAACCGACCGAACCCAAACAGCTCATGCTATGCATGATGACGCCAGTCCTCAGGGGGAGTTCCTGGAGGCTTGGCCGACATCCAAGATGTCGGCCAGCTCCAGGAGAGGATCACGATCCGGCGCTTTTCAGCACCCATTCGTGATCCGGCTCCCCAGGGGTTAATCACAGCCACCGTTTGGAAGGGCAGGCTGTGCCCTTCCATATGGTGCCTGGATTAACCCTCTGCCCCCCGGCGATCGGGAGGGAGAGAGGTCCGAAGGACCTCCCCCCCTCCCTTTCAGGCGCTTCCTCCGCACATGTGGGGGGGGGGCGCCTGAATTAGATGTCATCCTGCCGCCGCGTCCATAGCACAGGAGAACCACTTGGCTGGGCGCGCTGAGCGCGTCCATAGCAGCCAAGTGGTTAACTGGTGTTTGAAAAAAATTTAAAGCAATGTTATTTTTCACGTCGGGATTAAACATTCACAGGGTTATTCAGAGAGTGGTGAAAAGCAGGAGAATAACTGGAGAAGTGAAAATTCTAGGTCAAAATAGCCAAACCAGAAAAATTCTCCCATTTATCTCACGTTCCAAATTGGCTATTTGGTCTAGATTGTTCTCTTCTCCTGCCAGTTCTCCTGGCTTTCACCTCTCTCTCGGGGTTGTTCAGAGAAAGGTGAAAACCAGGAGAATGGCAGGAAAAGAGAACAATCTGGACCAAATAGCCGATTTGGAAAGTGAGATAAGGCTAGGGTCAGACTAACGCATTTTTCGCAGCGACCGTCAAAAAGTGCGTCCGAACGCATTGCTGTATTTTTTCACGGATTGCGCGAAAAGCCGTCATACGATGCGCATTTTTGTGCGTGATTTTTTACGGATCCAAACCAGGAAACTTTGGGTGTCTGGACGTTATGTTGGCCGGACATGAGCAGGGTCTGATGTCTCCAAATCACGCACACACGCCGCTAGTGGACGCAGCGCACTCTGTACGTCCGTACTAGCGGTTCTGCATTCTCGAAAAAAAAGGGGTTCATTTTCCACTTGCGTTGCGCAGCCGGACTTTCGTGCGACCGTACTTCGTATATTGGCCGTCATTGCCCGTCATTTGCTGCTAGTGTGGCCGTGATTAAGTGCGCCTAAACGCACGTTAAAAATTTGCTAGTCTGACCCTAGCCTAAATGGGAGAATTTTTCTGGTTTGGCTATTTTGACCTAGAATTTTCCATTCTCCAGTCATTCTCCTGCTCTTCACCGCTCTCTGAATAACCCTGACAGGGTTATTCAGAGAAAGGTGAAACTCAGGAGAATGACTGGAGAATGGAAAATTCTAGGTCAAAATAGCCAAACCAGAAAAATTCTCCCATTTATTTCACTTTCCAAATCGGCTATTTGGTCTAGAATTTTCCATTCTCCAGTCATTCTCCTGCTTTTCACCGCCAAAAAATCAGTAAATTTTTCTGCGTGTCCAAAAATGTCTCCTCTTTTCTTACAGACTGCCGCCCCAAGCAGTTGTTTATGGATAGATTAAAGGAAAGTACTGATGAGAGACTGGATGGGAACGAAAAAAGCTTAAGCAATTTCCCTGTTTAAAGAAAAGAGTTGAAAGTTGGGAGGAGTTACAATGGTTCACCCTTTTGTTTCAGGGTATCGCTGGGATTGGGTCTCGGGGGCAGATAACAGAAAGGGGAGGGCCAGGGGTAATAGAAAAGGGTAAGCAAAGGACAGAAGAAATCAGTCTAACCTTTGTCTTTTTGGACAGCCAACTCCATTTTACCATCACCATATGAAAACCAACGACTGGATAAGTATTACTGGCTGTATCAATCTGTTATATATTCCCTATTATTATAGTCTGCTAAATATATATATATATTCCTAGTTCTATTATTACTTGGGTAAATAGGGGCAGGTTTTTCCATTGTATTGATTTGTAGGTTTTATTTAGTAGATGCTTTTGATATTCGTTACACTTTGCAATACTGTATTCCCTTGTTAATTTTGTGTAGTATCTGCGTGATAGTAATTATGAATAGGTTAATTGTTCTGGTATAACTCGGCTAGAATTCAGTGATTTGTTGTTTTGTATGTTATTAGGTGCATTTGGGATCAGTAATTTTGCCTGTGTCTGTCTGAAGATTGCAGTGCCTTTATAGTTAAAGTGCTCACTCTAGTAAATGACTGACGGTCAATTTTAAGAATCACACACATGAATAGTGGGTGTTTTAGCACCAAATAGCACTCCAAAATCGATTTTATATTTTAATGAGCTGCAGTCATTCTGTACTGAACAGGCCGGAAGCATACAAAGCAACCTGTGATAAAACGGCCGCCCCAATGTTTATTTGCAAGTATTTTGCTTGACCGTTTATTGTCTCTGTATATAGTGTAGAGTGTTGTGTGATGTGTGTATCTGTATGTTACAGTTATAAGTTGTTATATTTTGCACTCATTAAACAGAGGCCCCTTGCTCAAGAGCTTGCACTCTAACATCCTGGGTTTCCCTAAGCACACTGTTTAGAGAAGGAAGGGGAAACATTCCCTTGTGATGACTGTTCTTTCTATTGTCCAGTGACTGGAGCTTTTCTATTGTCCAGTGGCTGGAGCCTGTTATCTGTAATGTATTCTGGAAGGGAGGGGGGTTGTCTCACCTGGGCGTATGTGAAATAAATAAAGTAACTCCAAGAGCTAAGCAATAAGTTGCTGAATAAACTCATTTGTATACCGTATTTAAGTTCACTATACTAATTGAGGCAATTTTTGAAGTGACACAGCAGTAATGTACAATCTTTTTTGCGCACTTGCTACAGTGTGAGTAAATAATTATTTCAGAACGCTAACTTTGTCTTTATTGAGGGGGAGAGAAGAGACTTATCTCCGAAATGGAGGAAACCTGAGCAACAACTCCCTCATCTTTCCCACTCGTACCATCATAAGCAAGCCTGGGAGTGGATAAGTATTAAGTGTATTAATTCTGTGAATTTGTCACTATTTTGACATTATACTGTATGTGTGTGTAATCTATTTGGTTAAATACGCAATAATTTACCCGTTGTAGTGATTTGCATTATAGCTAGAATATGCTCGTTGATATTTGCTTCACTTTGTAATACTTGATCAAACCTTATTATTTGTATAGTCTGTATGATCTTATAAACATAGGTAATCAGTGACCGCATGGCTGGCAGCCATCTTAAACCTCAAAAAGTCACATGGTCTGCTGTCAATGAGGAAGTGCGGCAGCAGTAACTGTATATAATCTGTTTAAATTTACATTTGCGCAACTAAATTAATCCAGATGGTTTCTGCCAGACTTATGAATATAACCATTACTAACCAAATACACATCTAAATGTGTCTGTTATAATTTCTGAAGAGGCTTATCAACTAAATAGTGATTTTGTATGTTAGCAGATGCTGTTTCACTATTTTGGGTAGGTTGACTTAACTTCGGGCCTATAGATTAATATACTAAGCAAGAAACCGTTTCATTGGTAGACGTGGGTTAAAGACTTGGTAAAGGATTCCAGGGCTGGCGAGCCTTAAGGATGGAGGATAAGGAGAATGGAGTAAGGGTTTTTTTATGGAAGGCTTCAGGATACTGATTAGGGGGGTAGGAAAGTAAAGCAGTTGAAATCAGCATATGAACTGCCAGAAATATTGAGAGAAAAGTGGGGGAAGGAGGTGCTGTTAGGTAGAATGGCTGGTCCTTTAGAGAAGTCCCCATTTAGCTTAACCCAGAGGGCATTCGAGGAACGAGGCTGTAACGTAGGGGTTCCTGTCCACGGGCAGACTGCTCCCCTTGAAGTCAGTATTCCGCAGAAGTACTGCTTCTGGCCCAACTCAAAATGGAGACTACATTGATTTTACATTGTGCAAGGGACACACACCAGAGAGGAAAGGTGCAGAGACAATGTAATCACATCCGGCTAGGAACAATGCATCAGATAACCATGAGCTGGGCGACCTTGGTTGCTGGGGGGGCGAGGGGCTGACAGAAGCATGTGAAAACAAAAGGAATCCATTACTTAGAGGGGGAGGAGGGTATATTACACAAAGACTGGAGCGTAATACAGAGGTTAAGTGGAGGTATGCCCGGTGTTATGTAAGAGGTTATTTGGAGGCGGCTCCTGCAAACGGCCATATTTTTTTTTTTTTTTTTTTTTGAGGATGGAACCAATTTTGTCCAGGTTGCAATTCAAAGCGGCTGTGGAAAAGGCTGTAACGTTGCTGGGATGAAAAGAAACATAGAAAATGTCGGCAGATAAGAACCTTTCGGCCCATCTAGTCTGCCCAATTACATGGATACTTTACCTGGATTTATCTTTTTGTTTAGGATAGCCTTATGCCTATCCCATGCCTGTTTAAATTCAATCACTGTTTTAGCCTCTACCACTTCTGCTGGAAGGCTGTTCCATGTATCCACCACCCTCTCAGTAAAATAATGCTTCCTGATGTTACTTTTAAACCTTTGCCCCTCTAATCTAAAACTATGTCCTCTTGTTTTGCTACTTTGTTTCATTTTAAATATACGCCCTTCCTCTACCTTGTGGATTCCCTTTATGTATTTAAATGTTTCTATCATATCTCATCTGTCTCGTCTTTTTTCCAAGCTATACATGTTAAGATCATTAAGCCTTTCCTGGTAACTTTTCTCCTTCACGCCATACACCATTTTAGTAGCCCTTCTCTGAACTCTCTCTAAGGTGTCTATATCCTTATGGAGATATGGTCTCCAGTACTCCCAAGCGAGGTCTCACCAGTGCTCTGTACAGTGGCATGAGCTCTTCCCTTTTCCTACTGCTAATACCTCTCCCTACACAACCAAGCATTCTGCCAGCATTTCCTGCTGCTCTATTACATTGACTACTTACCCTAGATCCTCTGCAATAATAACCCCTAAATCCCAACCCTCAGATGTTGAGGTTAGGACTGTATCAAATATTCTATATTCAATCTAGGAGAAGGTGGGGGAAGCCAGATATAATGATAGTGCATTTAGGGGGTAACGACATAGGGGAAAAAATAAAATTAATAAACCTTAATTTCGCGAGCAGTTAGGATTAAACAGCGATGGGGAAAGGGAATTTGTTTAAAGGGCACCGGTCTTAGCAGGGTAGCTGGTATTTCATAATTTACTAAGTTGGAGAGGGTTGTGAATGAGCGGGGGTAGGTATATAACCCTGATTCAATTTACAGTCGTGATAAAAAGTTGGTATGTGTTTTGAACGTTAATATTCAGTTTTTTGGGTTTTTTCTTTCAGAGCAGGCGAAGAGAGTATGGATCCTGGGACACTCCTATGTGCACTGGGCGGCTGTTCACGCTGTGGGCACAACGATGGGAGTGAACCTAGGGTTCAGCCTCACTAAAGCAGGCATTAGGTGGATAGGAAGGAGGGGTATGGGGTGGGTGCAGTTTTTAGGGGTAGCACAGGAATCTAGGAGAAGGTGGGGGAAGCCAGATATAATAGTGCATTTAGGGGGTAACGACATAGGGGCTATGACAATGATAGATTTGCAGAATAGGGTCCGGGAAACAGGTGGTTCAGGAAGGAATGGCCGGATGTTCAGATAGTGTGGTCTAATGTAATTGCTATATTAGTGTGGAGGAACTGCAGGGTGCAGGATACATCGGGAGAAAGAAGCTAAACCAGGCAGCGAAAAAGATTATGCTGGAGATGGGAGGAAAGGTTTTGGAGCATCAGAACATAGTGACAATGCAGGAGGAATTATTTTGGAATGACCGGGTCCATTTGTCCAAGGCGAGGAACAACCTTTTCGGGGGCAACATCGAAGGGCTGATAAAGACCCTTGTGTAAGGTAAGTGAAAAGGTCATGGTCTTTTATTGGTGGCGGAAAAGGAGGGTCCTCATTTTTGGTGGCGGTGAAATATGCGGCCCTGGCACGTGGAGAGGTGATAGAGGGGGAGGATCTGGGGGTCTGTGTGGTGGTTTGTGCGGCCAAATACAGGTGCCTCCTGGTTTGAAGATCCTCCCGGATCTGCTATAAAGAGAGCAGCGTGTGGTCGCACTAGCTTAGCCACGTGGGGCCGGCCGCTATTTCTGGGCAATGCTGGTGGTTCATTGCGGTTGCCAGTGTTATCTGGTGTTACCTATTCCAAGAAAGCGAGGATCGCTGATAATTCTGCCACAAAGGCAATGGTTTTTTGGCCTTGATTATAAATAAAAGACGTGACCTTTTCAAACCGCCAATACTTTTGTCATGTGTTTTTATTTATTGGGAGACCGGGGGTGGGGGGGATGGTTTGGGGGGTTGAAGGGAAGTAAAGGTAACTTAAGAGAAATAAGGGTAAAATGCTTAAGCATTTACCGTCATTTGAAATGTCATTTTTTTGGTTTTTACATATTTTTATACATCCTAGAAATCCGCCACTTCACAGGCAGGTTATGGGGACCTCCTAGGCACGATATTTGAAGGAATTTTTCGTTTTTACTTTTAACCCTTATTTCATGGAATTTTTTTTTTTAACTTTTTGTCCTTGTTTCCTGTCCCCCCCCCCCAGGGCACTACCCAAACCCCCATACACCTTTTATGGCAAATATGTAGCATATATGCCCTCTTGGAGGGCACTCTAAAAAAACAAATTTTCAGCCCCATTGACTTGCATGGGGGTTCGGGTTCGGACCCGAACAAATGGGAAGTTCGGGCCCGAACCAAACTCGGGTGTTCGGCTCATCCCTAGTACTGACGTCTTGCATTGTATTTACGGTATGGGGTCCGCTGCTGGGACGGCCCCTAACCCCCTTCATTGTCGCTTCATACTCACCATCATCCCAAACTCGCTTATGGCAACCTCTGTGACTCCCTTTGTATTGCTTCCTGCTCAACATCTTCTCAAAATAGATTATGGCATCCCTCATGGCCCACGATCCTAATATGACACTCCCCTCTGTCGAGCCCCAAATTTTCACCCGTAATTCCTTCAAAGTAGTGTCCTGGAATTTGGAAGGTCTTAATTCGCCCATTAAACATAAGAAAGTAATACAACATTTAAAAAGGTTAGACCCTGACATTGTTTTTCTTCAGGAAACCCATTGGATTAAGCCAGACCAGGCGCAGCAGGCCCCTTTGGGTGGGATATCAGATGTCATTGGTTTACACCCAAAAGTCTAGAGGCACTACTATTCTTTTAAAAGAAAAAGAGGGGTGCAGCGCCCACCGGAATGGTGTCTATCCCACTCGCTGAATGCTGTATAGGGGGTTTCTCTAAATACCCAAATGGCAGTTATGTAAACAAGAAAACAACACAGCGCTTCAAAAGACCAAAAAGAAGAAAGTGAGATAAACACTCAATATGTCCATAGACCAAGACGTTGTCTTTTGAGGGTGGATCTTCTCAGAGTAATACCGATGGAGTGTGTACTGTAGGGAGAAAGCACAAACACAGAGGACCAAAATTGCGCAGTAGGACAGTACCCAAGTGAGAGTATTATATATCAATAATCAACTCACATTCTGTGGAGTCTACAACCGGCTCCCAGGAATAAGGCGAGTAGGGACTTTATGTTGGGTGCCCATAAAACCTTCACACGGCTTCTTCAGGATGCACCAAAGTAGGGTACCTACCGCCTGGACACAGGGGGCGCTGCAGAGCATCAGAGGCAACAGCGCCCCCTGTGTCCAGGCGGTAGGTACCCCTACTTTGGTGAATCCTGAAGAAGCCGTGTGAAGGTTTTATGGGCACCCAACATAAAGTCCCTACTCGCCTTATTCCTGGGAGCCGGTTGTAGGCTCCACAGAATGTGAGTTGATTATTGATATATAATACTCTCACTTTGGGTACTGTCCTACTGCGCAATTTTGGTCCTCTGTGTTTGTGCTTTCTCCCTACAGTACACACTCCATCGGTATTACTCTGAGAAGATCCACCCTCAAAAGACAACGTCTTTGGTCTATGGACATATTGAGTGTTTATCTCACTTTCTTCTTTTTGGTCTTTTGAAGCGCTGTGTTGTTTTCTTGTTTACATAACTACTATTCTTTTGCATAGAGACTCCCTTACTCCGATATAGTAGCGGTTAATGATGGGGAAGGCAGGTATTCCCTCCTTACTCTTAAAATTGGACAGGAACCATTCAAACTACTTAACATTTATGCCCCTAATGGCCCGAATTTACCGTTCTATAAAACGCTACTCCCGTTGCTCCATCTACATGACTCTTCCTGCATAATAGTGGGAGGGGATTTTAATGACGTATCGGACTCAGCACTAGACCGAGCCCCAGGCCGTGTGATGCCTAGAGGGCGCTTGCAACCCACGGGTCCGTCCTTCCTCCTGACCCATTTCGACCTGGTTGATATTTGGCGCATGCACAACCCAACAGGCAGGGACTTCACATTTTATTCTGACTCTCTCAACTCATTTTTGCGCCTCAACTTTTTTTTATTTTGGACGCCCTCATTTCCCGCGCATTGCATACTGCAACTGGCCAGATAGCGCTTACTGACCACGCACCGGTTTCATTGGAAATGTCACTGAGTTCTCCACAGTCCTACTCTCAGAACTGGCGTTTCCCTTCCCATCTTATGACGTCCGGTACATTTACCTCACATGTCGAGCTCGCTTGGCATAATTACACTGACGATAATATTGAACATGTAGAGGATGTCAACCTATTCTGGTCTGCGTCGAAGGCAGTGCTTCGGGGACAGATAATGGAGTTTACGGCCCAAAAGCGGAAAGAGGACTCTCAGCAATTTACTAGGGCTCATTCGGATTTGCTTAGGAGTTATAGAATTTACTTGACCGACCCAACTCCCGTAGCCTTGCAAGCGTACAAGCAAGATAAAACCAGATACGACACCCTAGCCACCAACCACGTGCAACGCTCCTGGTAACATCAGAAATCCAGATTATATCATTTTGGTAATAAGCATAGTCGCCTCCTGGCCAATCTTGTCCGCTCCCAGACTCCGACCAGACCTTTTATCTCTCAGATCAAGACTACAGACGGTACCATGCTTACTGACCCAGTAGCTATTGCTGGCTATTTGCGAACGTATTTTGCTGCTTTTTTTTTTTTTTTTTTTTTTATGCAACCCCTTTTATTAAGTTAAGGACGAGAAGAAAGTAATAATAATTTTTTATGTGTGTCAAAATAAGAAGCCTTCGCAACAGAAAGTCTCAGCCTGGGGGGGTACAACAGGTCAATATAAGACATAGGTCATCAAGCCGGGTCTAGTGGGTTCGGGAAAAACAAACCGAAAAGTATGTGAGTCATCTTCAACCCGTGTCCCTCCAAAGCGTGTAAGCAGCTTTCTCCCGTAGGTTACATGGCAAATAGTGAGGGGCTGCAGCCGCGCCACATGACAACCCTGGAACCTCTGCTCCCACTGCAGACACATCGGGCGGCATCACCTCTACATCGCTTGGCTCCATAGTCTCCTCCATGTATGGAGAGTCAACCAGTGGCACTGCAAATGGGCCCGCGACAATCTCTCCATCTACCGTCTCCGCACAGCAGCAGGGTAAGGCCTCATCTGATCCCCCTGGGGCAAGGATCCAGGGTTCCAATCTCCACGTCTGGGTACTTCTTGGCTGACAGGTTTCGGATCTTTGGCAGGAATCGGTGATGAGGCAGCCGCGGTCACACATTCCCGCGGTTCACACGCCCTCCAGCCCGCCACAAACACACGCATCAGTTGGCGCCAGTCACCCTTGGTGAGCACTCGGGTGTCATCCTCTGGGATCGACAGACAGGCATCCAAGGCCGCCAGTCCAGCATCCACTATCGCAGGGGGGAGGGGACGACGGCGTCCCGTATCCGACCTCCAAACCCCACAACTGCAGCATCTGTGGTGAAATCCTGGGCGGCTGAGAGACGGGGGCCCTCCGTCTCCATAGACCGCATCACGGCATCATCCAAGGGTGACAGGCTGCTTAAGCTCGGCGCAACCGCTGAGCTGAGGTCCATGCTGCGTGGTAGGCCGCAAAATGGCCGCCGGGGAGATGCTGTAGCCGGGGATCAACAGGCCAGGCCTCGAGTCTCTGTGGTCCGGAGCAGGGGACTAAACAGGCTCCAGACCATACACGCCCGATGGCTAACCGCAGAGGAGCTCCAATACTGGAGAAAAGACGGAGGTATCCAGCCAAAATGCCCCTAACAAGGCACCATCTCAAGGAGCTCTGTCCAGGCACGTCTGTTCCCCTCCGCTGCCAGCCACGCCCCCCATTTTGCTGATTTTTCTTCAAAGGCAGGCCCTGACAATTGTCCAGCGCAATTGAACATATTCCAAAGATGTCCCTGACCGACCGTGATGCACTCTCAGCACCTATTACACACACTGATGTCCGTAACGCGATCACCTCACTCAAATACGGGACGGGTTTGGGGTGGAATATTATAAGCTCCTTTCGGGCGCAGTGATCCCACACTTGGTCTCCCTTTTATAACAATATTTTGCAAGGGGAGGAACCTCCTTCGACTTTTAACGAGGCCAGAGTAGTGGTTATACCCAAGCCTGGAAAGGATCCTGCCTTGGTCACCTCATACCGGCCCATCGCGTTGTTAAAAACCGACCTGAAACTGCTCTCCACTATTATGGCTTGCCACCTACAGCGACCTCTCGCACGTCTTGTGGGCCCCCAACAAACTGGCTTTCTTTCTGGCCGGCATTCTACTACGAACATACGCAAGGCTATAGCGGCCATATGGTCCTCCTCCCTTACTCCCCACGCCTCCAATCTTCTATTGAGTTGTGACGCCGATAAAGCGTTCGACAGGATATCCTGGGCTTATCTAGAGAGATTAAGTTCCACCACTTTGAGAAGTTGTTCTTAACCCGATTTTGCGCGGTCTACCGCAACCCTTCCACAGTGGTCACCGCGAATGGACTCCACTCTGCCCCCTTCGTGCTAGAGAGGGGAACCAGACAGGGGTGCCCCTTATCGCCATTACTGTTTAAACTCGCCCTGGAACCCCTCCTCCGCATCCGAGACATGCCCGGCAATCACTGGTATCAGTTTGTCCTCCTCTGAAAGTGGTAGCTTTCGCAGATGACCTGCTCCTGTTGCTTTCGAACCCGGCATCCACTATCCCACCACTGCTGACGTTATTTGATTCATTTCACGCGGCCTTGGGTTTCCAAATTAATTACATTAAGACTATTGCTTTGCCCCTGGGACTGAAAGCGCAGGGCGACTGGCTCAGTTTCCCTTTTCATGGACCCCCACACCTTCCATTAAATACCTAGGGATCGTCCTACCGGCGGACCTTTCACACTTATATAGTCTCAACATTTACCCTCATTTAACCCAAACTAAGCAGCTCTTGTTGGCGTGGAGTTCTCTCCCTTTGTCCTATTTAGGAAAGGCCGCACTCATTAAAATGACCTTGTTCTCCAAATTGCTCTACCCTCTGCAGGTCTTGTCTCTATTATTGAAACCCACAGACCTCCGTATATTACATAGGCAATATGCGGCATTCATTTGGTAAGGTAAACGAGCACGCATTCCACTTCCTGACTTCCAACAGCCGCTAGATGAGGTATTAATTTCCCAAATATAGTTGATTATAATTTAGCGGCCCTATACCGTTATGCTGCTGACTGGTTGAATGACACTTCACACTTTGTACCCTTACAGGTCGAACAGGCATTGCTCCCCTCATCTTCCCTATTGGCATTCCTTCACCAAAGCTCACTGTCGGGTATATTACAGAAAGGAAAAATTAAAATGGATGCCTGTAGCCATTTTGTTTTTAAAGACCAGTTTTTTTTTCTTTCAATTTTCTCTAGGTTTAGAAATTAACGGGTTTTTTTTTTTTATTTTTTTACAGAGTTCATTCCTGGGTGAAGTCTTTTATATTTTTTTTTTTTTAAGAAGTGCCAGACATGAAGGAACCTAGAATGTTTTTGTGTGATAATGCTAGAGTTAAGTGCTGTCATGCCCCACCTTTGGAAGACTGCTATTTCCCTGTATTGCACAGCCTGGCTCCAACAGCTTTGTCCTTGAATGCTTGTAAATTGGGTTCCCATCCAGGTCTTACTTCAGCTCTGTGCCTTGTCCAGGCTCCTGGAGATCCAGCCTGGGTTTTCCTGTTCAGCCTTGGAGTTACAGCTGAAACCCATCTGCTATCAAGCCTCCATAAATAGCAGAGAGACCCAGCAAGGTTGGTTCTGCATTGAGGTCCTGACTGAAGTTCTTGTGCATACCTGTGCCTTCAAGTGTACCCTGTGCCTTCAAGTGTACCCTGTGCCTTCAAGTGTACCCTGTGCCTTCAAGTGTACCTGTGCCTTCAAGTGTACCCTGTGCCTTCAAGTGTACCCTGCATCCATCTCCGTTCAGTCCTTGGCCAAAACTTCCTGGTTGCTTCACAAGTGGGTTCCCTCAACTACGTAGCCCATTATCCTGTGTCTGGATATCTACCGGTGGCTCATACTGCATTTACCACCTTCCCTGACCTTCAATCAAGGTACCATTGCCAGCCGTCCAGATTCATTCTTTGTGGACCCTGTCTGCAGTCTGGGGCTACATTACTCACAATCCTATGCTATTAGACTTTTACCTGTGTTGTCCAGAAGGGGCATCTTCTGTTTATTCCAGTACCTGCTGCCAAGTCCCATTTGGGTTCATTTAAACCAATATTATTTGTTTGCTATCCTGTCTGGTCTCCCCTCTGTGTCGCCGCCTGCTGGGCTCACACCCGAACCGCACACGCCACCTGACAAGTGCTAAGACGTGTCATAATTAAATTTATTGGTTTGTCTTAAGTTTTTAAAACAAAAGATATTTTGTCTTTTGGGTATAGGAATAAGAGTTAATATTTCTGTAATATAGATTTATATTCACAAAATATGTTTATAATCAAGGTATATTTTATTATATTTACAGTAGGAAATATATACTCCAATAAATATTGTAGAAAGTATATAAATGGTAAATAATAAAAATTACTAAAGAATAGATTTTGTTGAGTTAACCAGAAAAGAATTCAGCTGATAGTAAGTAATTTCAAAAGGGAGTGAGGATATAAATTAGGTATGACAGATAGAGACACCGTGTCTAGTGACTGAGAGAGAGGTTCTTTGTTACGTCAGATTGAACTTTGAACCGAGTTAAGAATATTAAAAAGAAATGGTGGAATTAAGAAGTGCAATACTGCCCTCTAGAGGATAGTAAATATTAGATTTGATGTATTAATAATATTGCCAGTGACGTCAAATTGACTATAATAAGCGGCAATGTTATTTGCAAGTCAGTCCGAGATTCCAGGATTCAGACTCCCACCGAAATGCATTCAGATGTCCAGTACACATAGCAGATCCCAGGATATGAGGCAATCAAGATTCTCACCAAATCTCTAACTCCCATGCATTGATTATCTGATATCGATAATCTTCACATATTCCAAAACAAAGCATCACATAGAAAATTCCAAGACTTTATTAAAATCCAGATTGGACAGGTAATGTATGGAATTAAGGAATTAATGTAATTATATATATTTGTAGATATTCTTGCAACGTAGACTGAGACTTCTCAGATACTGGCTAACTCCAAAAATTCTAAGTATTTCTATTCTGCAGATAGAAATATGAAGAAGTGGACATAAGGATTTATTCCTAAAAAGAAATGTTGTAAGATTGATTGAGATTATAAATATCAATCAATCTATTATATTATATATTGAATTTGGAAATTACTGTGATTAAAATTTAATAAGCAAGGAATTATATAACTACAAAATAAAAAGCAAAAGATTAGTTTAATTCTCGAGATTAGGGAGGATTCACTAAGTTTTTATTACTTATTAAATTAGCTCATCTTTTGTTGATCCATGTAGCATAGAGATATATAGATTTTATATATATATATATATATATATATATATATATTTTCTATAAGAGCTGGCTGGTTAAACATTGTTTGCTGGGAAATGCATGTTGTATTAAGCAGAAATGTTTAACCATTTGTGTATTAGTTACTAACTGATAAGGTAAATGATATTAATCATATATGCAGTTACTAACCGGAGATACATATATTGTGACGCTAGTTTTTATATGCTGATGGATTGTGGTTTATAAATTCAAATCTATGATATGAGATTTGAAACTTTTTTTGTATACGTAATAAATATATATATATATATAATTTTTTTTATCCGATTATTGATTAGTGTATTGTTCAAAGCAAAACACAGACAATTAAAAGAATTCAGGAGAATTCCTAGGAAATATAAACGATTAATATTTGTGTCTCGTATAAATTTCTTATGAAATAATAATCCCTGATATATTGGAGGCTTGGCTGATAAATCCAATATATAACGTGTTGTATTCACGTGCAGAGATTATATCCGACATCACCCATTGCCCCTCCCAGTCTGCGCTCTAATCCACTATTTTCCTCTACGAAAGTAGCCTGGATCAAGATTCGCAAGCGCCTTCAGTTGACCTGGCAAACGTCTTTGTGGTCCCCCTATCCTTCACAACCCTCACCTTTCAAAACGTCTCCCCTGCTCCGATTTTTCACACCCTGGCTCAACGCGGTTTTACTAATCTTCATCATTACATTGATGGATTATCGTGCGTGCCGTATTCTTATACGACCCTAAAGGCCCGAATTGCACCTCTAGACATACACCCGGTATTTTATTTACAAATAAAACAATGTCTCCTTAACCAATTAAGCGCACTATCCCCTAATGATCTAGCTAATCCACTGGACACGCACTTACTAGCCCACCCTTTGTGTCCCCCTCTACCTCTGCTACTTACACGCTCTTGCAATCTTCGCTACCTACCAAGCTCCCTTGGGCAGCAATAACTAGATGGACCGCCAGCTTTCCTGAGCTCTCCGTGCATGACTTGATAGGGTCCACCTTACTATCCAGACGCTCCCTCCCTTCGGCTAACTACTGGGATATGTTCTATAGAATACTCCATCAAGCATATATGGCACCCGACAGAATGGCTCGGGCTGGACTATCGCCTTCGCAAACTGTTTAAAATGTCA
Organism: Leptobrachium leishanense; assembly: GCA_009667805.1. Taxonomy (NCBI): domain Eukaryota; kingdom Metazoa; phylum Chordata; class Amphibia; order Anura; family Megophryidae; genus Leptobrachium; species Leptobrachium leishanense. The sequence goes on from CM019068.1 coordinate 120,883,097, forward strand.
GGGTGCCCAGGCCAACTTGCGCCATTGCTTATGGTCATGCCCCTTGATTCAACTGTTCTGGGACACAATACAACAATTTGGTTTACAGGTTCTCCCAGGGGTCAGGTCCTGGCAAAAAAGTGAGGCAACTCATCCAAGAATTCCACAACCCCCCCCATTACCAGAAGAAAAAAATGTGTATGTCATATATATAATATATATATATATATAATATATATACTCTGAGAATCATGTATAACCAGGCACAGGCCCCAAGAATTATATATACACAGGCCCCCAGAATTATATATACACAGGCACAGGCCCCAGAATTATATATGCACAGGCCCCCAGAATTATATATACACAGGCACAGGCCCTCAGAATTATATATGCACAGGCCCTCAGAATTATACATACACAGACACACACACCCAGAATTATTTATATATATATACACAGGCCCCCAGAATTATGTACAGTGGCAAGAAAAAGTATGTGAACCCTTTGGGATTATGTGGAGTTTTGCATGAATTGGTCATAAAATGTACTCAGATGAAGATCAGAGTCACAACAATTTGAAAAACACAGTCTGCTTAAAATAATACAACACAAACATTGTTTTCATGTGTTATGTTAAATAAACATGTAAACATTCACAGTGCAGGGTGGAAAAAGTATGTGACCCCTAGCCTAATGACTTCTCCAAGAGCTAATTGGAACCTTGAGTCCAATCAGTGTGATATTATTGGATGTGTTGCTGAAAGCTGTCCTGCCCTTTAAAAACACATCAGTTTTGGGTTTACTGGTTTCAAGAAGCACTGCCTGATGTGAACCATGCCTCGCAGGAAAGAGCTCTCAGAAGACCTACGATCAAGAATTGTTGACTTGCATGAAGCTGGAAAGGGTTAAAAAAGTATCTCCAAAAGCCTTGATGTTCATGTGTCCACGGTAAGACAGTCTGTCTACAAATGGAGAAAGTTCAGCACTGTTGCTACTCTCCCTAGGTGTGGTCGTCCTGTAAAGATGACTGCAAGAGCACAGCGCAGAATGCTTAATGAGGTAAAGAAGAATCCTAGAGTGTCAGCTAAAGACTTACAGAAATCTCTGGCACATGCTAACATTTTTGTTGACGCATCTACAATAAGGAAAACATTAAACAAGAATGGAGTACATGGGAGGACACCACGGAGGAAGCCATTGCTGTCCAAAAAGAATATTGCAGCACGTTTGAAGTTTGCAAAAGCGCACCTGGGTGTTCCACAGCACTACTGGCAAAATATGCTGTGGACAGATGAAATCAAAATTGAGTTGTTTGGAAAAAACCCACAACACTGTGTGGAGAAAAAAAGGCACAGCACACCAACATCAAAACCTCATCCCCACTGTAAAACATTGCTGAGGGAGCATCATGGTTTGGGGCTGCTTTGCTGCCTCAGGGCCTGGACGGATTGTTGTCATTGATGGAAAGATGAATACCTGAGTTTATCAAGACATTTTGCAGGAAAACGTAAGACCATCTGTCCGCCAACTGAAGCTCCGCAGAGGATGGGTGATGCAACAGGACAATGACCCAAAGCATACAACTAATTCAACAAAAGAATGGCTTCAACAAAACAAAATACACCTTCTGGAATGGCCCAGTTTAGAGTCCTGACCTCAACCCGATTGAAAGCTGTGGCATGACCTTAAGACAGCGATTCACACCAGACATCCCAAGAATATTGCTACACTGAAACAGTTTTGTGAAGAGGAGTGGTCCAAAATTACTCCAGATCGTTGTGCAGGTAGGTCTGATCTGCAACTACAGGAAACGTTTGGTTAAGTCCAAAGGTTCACATACTTTTTCCACCCTGCACTGTGAATGTTTACATGTTCTGTTCAATAAAAACATGAAAACATATAATGTTTTTGTATTATTTTAAGCAGACTGTGTTTTCCAAATTGTTGTGACTTAGATGAAGATCAGAGCACATTTTATGACCAATTCATGCAAAACTCCACGTAATCCCAAAGGGTTCACATACTTTTTCTTGCCACTGTATATACACAGGCACAGACCCCCAGAATTGTGTGTGTGTGTACAGTCAGGTCCAGAAATATTGGGACATCGACACAATTCTAACATCTTTGGCTCTATACACCACCACAATGGAGATGGAATGAAACAAACACAATGTGCTTTAACTGCAGACTGTCCACTTTAATTTGAGGGTATGTATATCCAACTCAGGTGAACGGTGTAGGACTTACAGCAGTTTGCAGCTGTGCCTCCCACTTGTTAAGGGACCAAAAGTAACGGGACAATTGGCTTCTCAGCTGTTCCATGGCCGGGTGTTTGATATTCCCTCATTACCCCAATTACATTGTGCAGATAAAAGGCCCAGAGTTCATTTCAAGTGTGCTATTTGCATTTGGAATCTGTTGCTGTCAACTCTCAAGATGAGATCCAAAGAGCTGTCACTATCAGTGAAGCAAGCCATCATTAGGCTGAAGAAACAAAACAAACCCATCAGAGATAGCAAGAACATTAGGCGTGGCCAAAACAACTGTTTGGAACATTCTCAAAAAGAAGGAACGCACCGGTGAGCTCAGCAACACCAAAAGACCCGGGAGACCACGGAAAACCACTGTGGTGGATGACTGAAGAATTCGTTCCCTGGTGAAGAAAACACCCTTCACAACAGTTGGCCAGATCAAGAACACTCTCCAGGAGGTAGGTGTATGTGTGTCAACAATCAAGAGAAGACTTCACCAGAGTGAATACAGAGGGTTCAACACAAAATGTAAACCATTGGTAAAACTCAAACAGGAAGGCCAGATTAGAGTTTGCCAAACAACACCTAACAAAGCCTTCACAGTTCTGGAACAAGATCCTATGGACAGATGAGACCAAGATTAACTTGTACCAGAGTGATGGGAAGAGAAGAGTATGGAGAAGGAAAGGAACTGCTCATGATCCTAAGCATACCACCTCATCAGTGAAGCGTGGTGGTAGTGTCATGGCATGGGCATGTATGGCTGCCAATGGAACTGGTTCTCTTGTATTTATTGATGATGTGACTGCTGACAAAAGCAGCAGGATGAATTCTGATTTGTTTTGGGCAATATTATCTGCTCACATTCAGCCAAATGCTGCAGAACTCATTGGACGGCACTTCCCAGTGCAGATGGACAATGACCCAAAGCATACTGCAAAAGCAACCAAAGAGTTTTTGAAGGGACAGAAGTGGAATGTTATGCAATGGCCAAGTCACTCACCTGACCTGAATCCCATTGAGCATGCATTTCACTTGCTGAAGACAAACCTGAAGGGAAAATGCCCCAAGAACAAGCAGGAACTGAAGACAGTTGCAGTAGAGGCCTGGCAGAGCATCACCAGGGATGAAACCCAGCGTCTGGTGATGTCTATGCGTTCCAGACTTCGGGCTGTGATTGACTGCAAAGGATTTCCAACCAAGTATTAAGAAGGGAAAGTTTGATTTATGATTATTATTCTGTCCCATTACTTTTGGTCCCTTAACAAGTGGAAGGCACATCTGCAAACTGCTGTAAGTCCTACAACGTTCACCTGAGTTGGATGTACATACCCTCAAATTAAAGCTGACAGTCTGCAGTTAAAGCACATTGTGTTTGTTTCATTCCATCTCCATTGTGGTGGTGTATAGAGCCAAAGATGTTAGAATTGTGTCGCTTTCCCAATATTTCTGGACCTGATTGTATATGTGTGTGTGTGTGTGTGTGTGTGTGTATATATAAATATATATATACACACACAAGCTCCCAGAATTATGCACAGGCTGACCCCCAGAATAATATACCCAGACTGACCCCCCCAGAATTATACTTACCCAGCAGCTCAGACCTCCTGCGCCACGTCTTCCTCCCTGCTCCAGCACACTGCTGCCAGTGTTCCCCAGCCCTCTGTAGGCTATGACGCGTCGAGCGGGATCTCAGCTGCAGGCCGCGTCACAGCCTTCCCAGGGCTGGGGACGACGGCTGCGCACAGGAAGCAGACAGGCAGGTGATCGGGGAACGCGGCCAGTCGAGGGGGCTGCTAGCAGAATGCTGTTTAACACATTCCGCTAGCAGCCCCAGCGATAAGTCGGCCGACAGCGGGAACATGCGTTCCCGCAACATTCCCGCTGCGGGAAAAGTGCGGGAACAGGGTTCCCGCAGGACTCGAGCCGTGGGTTCTCCAACTGAAACTCCCTTTAACCCCGGAATGGACCATCTTTAATCGTTCGACCACCTCCGGCCTTTTGATAAATGCCATCGGTTTTGGCTTACTCTGCTAGCCCCGACCGGCAAGAAAGCGATCTTGTCCCAATGGATCTCCGCTTCCCCTCCTTCCTTTTTGCATGGTTTACGAGAGAATTTATGCCATATTTGTGGCAGACTGGACTGAGGCTTTGGTATCTCCAGGAAAAGAGGACTCAGCCCTTCTTCTCCAAGTGGTCCCCCTTTATTCGTACTCTTCCATGCGAAACCATGGACTCTTTGCAACGTATCTTTTTCTGTGCTCCCTGGTACTCTTTGCAGTTGCTGCGAGGTACACCGCCGATCCCACAAGGTCCTCCTGACCACCCCTTAACCCGTTTTCTGGCCTCCTCCCCCACGGACACTATAGCTATCTGCACATAACCACCCTTTTGCCTCTTGGTGGAATTCACTTCATGTAGATAATGGTGGAGATGGCAGTTCACGTATGGAGTACCTGGACTTGATCTAATTGGTTTCGGTACAATTGTATTATGACTTCTTAGTTTAACGGCTGGATGCCATGTTTGTGTTGTTTTCATATCTGTCATTGTTGTATAATATGACGTCTCTCTGTTTGATTTTCTTTGTGCTGATCCAAGAGAAATAAAAATATTTTTAAAAAAAGTAACCAGTTCCCAGTTCTTATAAGTGTACCCCGTAGAATAACCAGAAAGGCTCGGATGTTAACATGTGAAAACATTTTTTTTACCCGCGGTAGATGATTAGGAAGTAACATTTTTTGTTATAGCATTCTGGCAGGACATGACGTAATACATATAATAATGTTACATTATGATTGTTTTGAGTCTGCTGTAAAAAGTGATATGTAATGTGCCTTTGTCGTATAATAAAATATGACTTCAAATCACACTTTAAACATTATGAGGAAAACTGGTAAAAATAAGCTCAGCACACAGAGGTGAAATGGCTCAGCAGTGAAGGTTAAATTCACTATTTTATTCACCGCTTTTCGCCGACGTCAGATAACTGCTGCAGAGACTCCAATTTTCACAAATTACGGTGACGATTCGCTAAATAGAGAATTCACCATATTTTTGGCAAAATGGATTTACCGAAATGTGAAGAAAAGCAAAGGGTCTAAAGGTGAATAGACCCTTTAGTTTCTAACTTCCTAAAATGCATAAACCCAGGGAAATACAATAAACAAACAGTGTGGCATTGAGCCTACCCCTTAACCCCTAAAGTGCCATTAATTGAGGGAGAACATTAAATGAATACACTGTGAAATATGTAGCCTACCCAGGCCTGGACTGGGACAAAAAATAGGCCCGGGCATTTTGGATTGAGCAGTCCACTTTTTTTTTTTTTCTCTACCCCGCGCACGTTACTGTGAGTTTGCATCCTCTCTCTGAGCTGTCTTCCTGGTACTACCATTTAGAGCCTCCCCTTCCTCTGTCACGGCTGGCTCTCAACACAGACCCCCTTAACACTGTGTGGGTTGTGCCCGGCTGGAGGGAGTTAATGGCAGGGCGTGCTACAATGCCCTGCTTGTCAGCCGCTTTAGTGGGCAACTCCTCCGGCCCGTCTAGCTGCTAAGTTCAGACCATCCCGCAGCAGCCAATGGCGCGTGCAGACTGACGAGGTGGCCCATTGATGTCAACAGGGTGTGCTAGTACGCCTCGCGTCTTCAAGGCCCAACCGGCATGGTATGCCCTACGGCGGGAAAAGGTTAAATTGTGGCTAATTAATAAAAAAGGTCCTTAACCCTTTCGCTGCTGAGGACGTGTGGGACACGTCCTCATTAACGCACGTTAGATGCTGAGGACGTGCCCCACACGTCGTCAGCTTTGCGGGACCCCCGGCGGAGATACTCACCTCTCTGTCCGGGGTCCTGCGGCGGTCTGACTTCAGCGTCCTCAGACTCTGACGTCGGGAGGGTCTTAACTTCAATGACGTCATCGCGCGATGACGTCATTTCCAGGTGACCCCCTCCCGGCAATGCCGGGAGATAGCCTGGATGGGAGGGGGGGGTCCGTTCGGATCCCTCTCCCTCCCGATTGAGAAGGCACAGCGCAAAAAGCCAGGCACCGCTTAAAAGGGGAGAGTCTCCCATTTTAAGCAGTGCCTGGCTTTAACCCCTCAAGCACCAGGTCGCACTTCAGCGCCTTGCAGCGCCGAAGTGCGGCCTAGCTCCGGTGGGGGCCGCCATCTTTGGCGGCTCCACCCCCAGGTCCGCCCTCGCTGCCCGACGTCATCGCGCATAGCGTGATGACATCAGATACCCGGGGAACCCCTAGCTGCCCAGGGATTTCCCAAGGAAATCCCCTGGTGGAGATAGGTGCCTGATGATGACCTACTAACAGATCACCTTGTCCACGGTAGTCCATGAACAAGGTAATTTAGCGCACGCTAGGGAAACTAATGCAGTTGTGTACAGGATAGAACTTTTTTTTTTTCCAGTGCAGAGTGCCAGGCCAGACCTATTCCCCGCCCTCACAAGCTTGAATATGAACACATCCAGTGAATAACCTCACACCCCTGCATTATTAAAATCCTTCACGGTGGTCGTATCATTCATGTTTTGATGCCCACATATATTAAGGCTGATGGGCATTGCATGATAAATGCCACCCAACAGCATGTAGAATCCTTACACTGCAATTAATAGATCCAAAGGGAAGGCCAGGTGAGCGACACAAATTTCCCTGCTGCAGCATATAAAATAATACATGTTTCAGGGCAAGACTTATTCATGTGTCCCTTTTAAACATGGTCCACATAGTCACCCTAATAATCAACCGCTTCCATACTATGAATAACCCCCAGCATAAAATGTTTAAAATTAGGCAATATATTAGAATTAGGATATATGTGGATAAAGGATACATTTATAATAGAGCCTACTGCAACAGCAGTGACATTGCTGACCAGATCCATTACTATGGTGTATGGGGCCAAGAGAACACCTGTGCTGCATTCCTTTCAATCGCCTGTTAATTACCTGTTAATTTTGGGCGAGGACCTGTTTTTTCTGTCTTTTTGGAGTTAGCACCAGGGTTTAGCAGTAGGTAAAATATTGCAATTAGCGCCCTCAAAAAATTAGCGCTGGCACCAAGTGATCTGTTAGCTGCAAAAGCGCTAGAGCTCTCTTGCGCTCCCCATGTTAAGTATAGGACGCGGAAAGTACAGTAAGCTTGTGGTACAAATTTCTAATAGCAGCGCACTATCAGGGTTATTCAGAGAGCGGTGAAAAGCAGGAGAATGACTGGAGAATGGAAATTTTTAGGTCAAAATAGCCAAACCAGAAAAATTCTCCCTTTCATCTCACTTTCCAAATTGGCTATTTTGATCTAGAATTTTCCATTCTCCAGTCATTTTCCTGCTTTTCACCGCTCTCTGCATAACCCTGTAAGTGATTTTTTTTTTTTCCTGTTTGTAGCGGAAGGCAAACAATCTGTTGGTCAGGCGCCAGATTAATTGAGTCTAGCGCCTGACCAACGCAAAACCATGCCGACGCAAGGGTTAGCTCACACCAGGTAATAGTGCCCTAAATAAGTAATGTGATGCAATGATACCTTTTTGTTGTACCTGATACTTAAATTCAATATTTTATTTGCTGCAATTCGGCAGTTTTCGCTGAATGTCTGATTGCTGATTCAGCGACTCCACTTTTAGCAAATTACGGTGACCATTCGCTAAATGGGGAATACACCTTATTTTCGCCGAAATAAATTCCCCGAAATGTGACGAAAAGCAGAGGAAATAAAGATCATTAGACCCTTTAGATTCTAACTTCCATAATAACCCCTAAAATGCCATAAATCCAGGGAAATACAATAAAATTAATAAACTATGTGGCATTTAGCCTACCCCTTAACCCCTAATATGTAACTGATCAAGGGAAAACAACATGAAATGAATACACTGAGGCATGTAGCCTACCCATTAACCCCTAAAATGCCATTAATCAAGGAAAAAATAAAATGTATACTGTGAGGAATGAAGCCTACCCATTAACCCTTAATATACAATTAAACATTAACCACTTCACTGCTGAGCCATTTCAACCCTGTGAAAATGTTTACGTTTTAAGTGCACGTTTTTATTTAATGTTTTATGACTTTTACTTTACACTGAATATGGTGATGTTGGGTATCTTTGGAAAGGCCAGAATCTGCACTTTCCAATGACACCTACAGTTGTGTTCAAAATTATTCAACCCCCAATGCTGTAAAGGGTTTTAGGGAATTTAGTGTACATTTGTAATTGTATTCAGAATGAAATCCTACAAGGACTTTTTAAAGAACCATATGCAACTAAAATGACATCAATTGGTTTTGTAATACAGTAGTAAATGTTTCTTTTGTGAATTCTTCATTGACACAATTATTCAACCCCTTAAAGACTACCACTCTGAAGAACAGAGGTTCATTCAAGTGTTTTCAATCAGGTATTGTGGATGTCACGGAGCAGCAATAAAGCATAATAAGCACCAATTAGGCAGCTTTAAAATGACTGTGATACTCAGCTCCTTCTAGACATTTACTGGTGTGGTTACAAACATGGTGAAGTCAAGAGAATGGTCCAGGAAGACAAGAGAAGAGGTGATTACTCTTCACAGGAAGGGCAATGGCTATAAGAAGATTGCAAAGATGTTAAACATACCAAGAGAGACCATAGGAAGCATCATTCGCAAACAGTGGCGGAAGTACCAGGGTCGCAGCGGTCGCAGTTGCGACCGGGCACTGGCATTCCGCCACTGGAGGGGGGCCCAGCGCCGCCGCCAGATTCTGGCAATCAGCGCCGGAATCTGGGAGCCGCGCGCTGGCCGTCCCTCTCCCTACGCGAGCGCCCGCTGACATGCAGCTTGGCCGCTCACGTGGGAGAGAAAGCACCTGACCAGCGCACGAGACCTCGCGCTGATCAGGTGGTTTCCGGCGAGCGGCCAAGCTGCATGTCTCCAGCGGCCACTCGCCAAGGAGGAGAAGACGCCGGAGGAGAAGACGCCGACGGAGCCTGCCCTGGGCCTGGGGCCAGCAGTGGAGGAATCAAATTGGACGAAGGGACGCTAAATTATGCAGTATCAAAGAAGTCAGCCAGTCTGTCAGCTCCGCCCCCGACAGATGCACTTTAACCCTAAAATGTAGTTCTGTCTTTAGATCTTAAAGAATGAGGTTAAAGTCTAACCCTAAGCTTATCGCTGCAGCTTGTGAGGGCGACAGGCAGGCTTAAATACCGTAGGGTGGCATAGCATGCCCTGAGGCATTCTGGCCCACCTCCCTTCCTTGCTGGCCTTTCGTTGTCATAAGCTGCAGGGGGACTGCCTGATTTCAGGCAGCCCCCTTGCAGCCAATGACGAAGATTGGCCACTGGGAAGGGAGGAGGGCCGGAGAAGGGCATAGGACGCCCGCGGCGTTAAAGGATTTAACTATTAAATGACTGCCAACATTTCAAATAAAATAAAATTCTGGGAATAGCCTTTTTTCTATTTACAAAAAGAGTCAAGGATCCTATTCGCACCAGGTAAATTCTAACAACATTTACAGGGTTCTTCAAAGAGCGGTGAAAACCAGGAGAATGGCAGGAGAAGAGAACAATCTAGACCAAATAGCCGATTTGGAAAGTGAGATAAATGGTAGACTTTTTCTGGTTTGGCTATTTTGACTTCTCCAGTCATTCTCCTGACAGTTTTATTGTGCAGCTCTGTTGTACACCCACTCCTAGAACATATGGAGGAGCCTCTAAAACGATTGACATTAGGGGAGAAAAGACTGGACAGAAAGGTTTGAGCCTAAATAGGGACCATCCCTCCTACGCAGTGGTGTATTTAGGCTTTGTGCTGCCCTAGGCCTGACTAAATTCGTGCACCCCCTAATTTAAATTTTGAGGCACCCCTTCCTGTCAAGGGCACACCTCTTCCTGGTTAAACCCCACCCTTCCTCTTTAAGCTCTACCTTTTCCTCTCTTTATATTAAAAGTGGATACCAAGTGCCTACTTGTATATTTTGTATACCATTTCAAATGTATCTATCGAGATAAATAAAATTCTGAAATGTTTATATTAAAGCATTTTTACAAAGAACAGTCACGCATATCAAGTATACTGGATCACAGCCGCTCTAATTCGTTGAACCGTAAAATCCACAGAAACGTGCACTGCGTATGAGCGTATCACCGAGCTGCACAGCAATAAAACTCACAGTAATGTGCAGTGTGTATGAGCGTATCCCAGAGCTCCAGAGCAATAAAACTCACAGTAATATGCAGTGTGTATCACAGAATCCACATCAATAAAACTCCCAGCAATGCAATGTGTGGTCTGTGGTGTGTGTCAGCGTATCAGAATCCACAGCAATAAAACTCCCAGCAAACCAAGTGAATATGAGCACACAGCAATTATTTATTCTATATTTACCGGCCTCCGTCCGCGGTACGGCTGTGTGCAGAGTCAGCAGGGACGGTGTACGGACTCAGCAGGAGGTCCCTCCAGGCCACGTTAGGATCGCGGCTGTGCCTGTGCATGGAGCCATCTTGTCAGCAGTGGGGTGCCACTTCCAGAGGATGCGCTGTGGCTTTGATTCCCTTCCTGGTGGGTGTTCAGTACAGAATAGCATGAGAGTCTGTGTTAACGAAAGGGCAGGCAGCTGCGTGCATGCGTGTCACATGGTTCACCAAGTCAGGTGGTACTGAGACTCGGTACCACCTGACTGGCTGGACCGCGTGACATGCACTCACGCAGCCTCCGGCCCTTTCTTTAACACAGACTCTCACTCTATTTCAGACTGGACACCCACTGCTGCCATGAACTGCTGGACCGCCTGCAATCTAGCATGGAATCCGGGCCCCCCCCTCAACCCGGTTGTGTAACATCACTGCTAGGGGCGTACCTAGAACATTTGGCACCCGGGGCGGATCCTATATTTAACACCCCACAAAAACTTTAACATTTAAAAAAAAATATTTAAAAAATAAATCACACCCACTTTTTTAATATTTTCAAAAATATTTTTAGTTATAGCATTCTGGCATGACATGATGTATACATATATTAATGATATATTATTGCACAGCACAGAGGTCATATGATCCACCATCGGCAGATTCATAAGAGGCGAGTGTAGATTTTTTTGAAGAATTGTTATTTTTAAGTGATTTTGCAAACTCACAACATATCAATCCTCATGCTATGAACAAAAGTACACATGTGGCTTGTTTTGTTGATGGGAGTTGTGTGTATGTGTTGGGGTGGCTTGTTTTGTGTGATAGGAGTTGTGTGTTGGTGGCTGGGTTGTGGGATGGGGCTTGTGGGTTGGTTGGTTTTGTGTGATGGAGTTGTATAGGTGGCTGGTTTTGTATGATGGGAGTTGTGTGTGGCTGGTTTTGTGTGATGGGAGTTGTGTGTATGTGCTGGGCGGCTGGTTTTGTGGATTGGAGTTGCTCAGCAGAGAATGGGTGTGTGTTTTGCAGGTATAAGATGCTGCTATGGTATTTGTCCTTTACTCTTCCAGTTTTTTAAGACTCCCTCTTCCCTGTCCCTGTTTACCCTGGGCTGCCTATTCACTGGTGATGCAGTGAATGCAGCCTGGCCCCCTCTATGCAGGACCTCACCAAGAGCCAGGCAGCTCAATGACAAATTTCACTGCAGTGCTGGTTAAGGAAAGGTCCACTTTTTATTATTATTATTATTATTCTTTATTTATAAAGTGCCAGCATATTCCGCAGCGCTGTACAATAAGCATAGTATAGACAGGGTTACAATACATTGACCAACATTTGACAAACAGTACAGGAGGAGATGAGGGCCCTATTCCCGTAGGAACTCACAATCTGGGAGGGTTGGGGTTGGAAACAGGAGGAGAGGACTGTAAGGTGAGAGTGATTGATGGTTGCGTCAGTGAGTTGGGTGGTAGGCTTCCCTAAATAGGAATGTTTTCAGGGAGCGTTTGAAGGAAGAGAAGTTAGGGGAAAGTCTGACAGTACGAGGGAGAGCGTTCCAGAGAGTGGGGGCTGCACGTGAGAAATCCTGCAGTCTATCATGGGAAGAGGTGATGCGGGGAGAAGCTAGGCGTAGGTCACTGTTTGACCTTAGGGAGCGGGCTGGGGTGTATTTGGTGATTAGTGAGGACAGGTAGTGGGGAGCTGAGTTAGTGAGGGTTTGTAGGTAAGGATAAGGATTTTGAACTTAATTCTGCAGTGGATGGGGAGCCAGTGAAGGGAGCGGCAGAGACAGAGCGGCGGGTGAGGTGAATTAGCCTGGCGGAGGCGTTCAGGATGGATTGTAGGGGGGAGAGGTGGGACAGAGGGAGGCCAGATAAGAGATTATTGCAATAGTCGAGTCGGGAGATTACCAGGGCGTGTATGAGTTGTTTTGTGGTGACAGCGGTAAGAAATGGCCGAATTCTGGAAATATTACGCAGTTGGTATCGGCAGGAGGAGGAAAGAGACTTGATGTGGGGGATGAAGGAAAGAGCAGAGTCAAGTGTAACTCCAAGGCAGCGAACTTGGTTTGATGGGGAGATGGTGATACCCTCCACCGTGATAGAGAAGTCAGGAGGTGGGGAGGCATTGGAGGGAGGAATAAGTAGGAGTTCAGTCTTTGACATGTTGATCTTTAGGTGGTGGGAGGCCATCCAGGAGGAGATGCCAGATAAACAGTCACTGACTTTTTTGAGAGGACAGGGGGAGAGAGATCAGGGGTAGAGAGGTAGATCTGAGTGTCATCAGCGTAGAGGTGGTAATTAAAGCCAAAGCTGTTGATGATTTTGCCCAGGGAGGAGGTGTAGATGGAAAAGAGCAGAGGACCAAGGACAGAGCCTTGAGGTACACCAACAGATAGAGGCAATGAGGAGGAGGAGTTACCAGCAAAGGACCCACAGAAGGACCTGTTGGATAAATAGGAGTCAACCCAAGCAAGTGCAGTGTCACCGAGACCCAGAGAGTTGAGGGGGTGGTCAAGTGTCAAAAGCAGCCGAGAGGTCAAGCAGGATGAGAATAGAATAGTGGCAGTGTTTTTTAGCAGTTAGGAGGTCGTTGGTGACAGTTTCAGTTGAGTGTAGGGGACGGAAGCCAGATTGCAGGGGGTAAAGTAGGGAATTGGAGGACAGGAAGAGGGAGAGGTGGTTGAAGACTAGTTTTTCTAAGCTTTGATGTGAAGGGAAGCAGGGATACAGGGCGGTAGTTGGATGGAGAGTTGGGATCTAGGGATGGTTTCTTTAGTTAAGGGGTAACCAGCACTTGTTTGAAGGCGGATGGAAAGGAGCCAGTGGAGAGAGATAGGTTGAAGATGTGTGTGAGAGCAGGGGTGAGGGAGGAGGAGAGGGGAGGAATTAGATGTGAGGGAATGGGGTCGAGCGGGCACGTGGTGAGATGTGAGGAGGACAATAAGGAATTGACTTCCTCCTCAGTGGCTGGGAGGAAGCAGCAGAGGGTGGCAGAGGGGACCTGTGGGAGTGGAGGTGGCAGATAACTATCTTGTGTTGGGATGTTGCTTCTGATAGTTAAAGTTTTACTGAGGAAGTAGTCTGCCAGGTCTTTAAACAGCAGTAAGCAGACAGGGCTTCATATTCTGCTGATACCCCCCCCCCTTTACTTGCCGTTTACTGTCATCTTCTCTCTCTCTGCACACAAATCACATCCCCCTCCCCTCTCCTAGAGCTGCTGCGCGGCAGGGGAGGAGCTATGGAGGGTGGAGAGGGGGATTTTTATTCTATTTTATTTCTAATGCAAACGCCCTGCTCGTTGCTTGAGAACACAGCTCAAAGCTGACACACAGTGACAGTGGCACCTCCTAGTACCCCCTAATGACACCCAAATAATCACTGGTACCTGGGGTGGCCCGCCCCCGCCACTCCCCTAAGTACACCACTGCTCTGTGATATGCTCACACACAAGTTTGGCGAACTGCCAGCAAGTACGGTGCTGTTTGAATGCAGTGCAAATCCCCATAGATAAGTAATGGTTAATCTATTCAGAAAACACCAAACAGCAGAGAAATGGCCGTGAAATGCTCTGATGTTCGGTGGTTTCAATCAGCAGGTTTATTCAGGCGAACCCCATAGGTTTCAATGTTAAAAATATTACCGTTTTTATGCAATATCTAATAAACCATTTATTATTTTAATCTGCAGTAAAAACTCTTTATTTATTGATAAAAAAAATTAGTACCTTTTTTTAGTAATTTTTCTGATATTTCTTTGGCAAAATTTTCCCCCCTTTTTTATATAGCGTTTTTTCTTTTTATTATCAGTCATAGGATCTTATATGTATATTCCAGACATTTTCGTTCAGTAGTTTTTTTGAAAACAGCAGGCCACGGGTTTGCGGTGCCGGCATTCAGCGGCCGACTCCCTGTGCTTTGGGGACCCTGCAGTGAATGGTGAATGGTGAATTCACTGCAGGGTGGGGAAATTTTATTCCCTGAAGTGCAGGGAACTACAGAACACCAAAATGTTGGCGTCATTTCTGTGCTCTGTGAGTAACTCATTTAGTGGTGAGGTTTTTTGCTGCTCCCTGGAAAGTGCAAAAAGCCTAGGCCTTGCCTACCCAGGACATACTTGAAAATTAGTGAAATCTCAATGTATCCTTCCTGGTAAAATACTTTGCAAAAGTAAAAAAATAAATTCCTTTTTTTGGGGGTGGTGCCCCCTGGTGCGGGCCACCCCCCCCCCCTGGAAAGTGCCACCCTAGACCTAGGCCAAAATACACCACTGCTCCTACGTAGGGATGCATGGAATGAATGCTATAAACTCCTGCTGACCCCTTCAACCTGGGGTTCAGCAGGGTTAATAGTTAATTCTTTGTTTATTTTTAGTATTGACCCTTCAATAGCATATTTATTTCATTTGGTTTTATGACACTAGGTGCCACTAACATTTCAAAGATAGGGCACCATTTGGTCTATAATCAGATCCTGAGCCATAGCTGAGCCACCACAACTCCAGTTGCACCTGCTTGGTTACAGTTCAGATTCACAAAAAATATCTGGACTATGCTCACTTGGTTTCAAGTTGGTTGATGTTTATTTGATGGTAAAAATTGTTGGCACAGTGCACTGATATTCTTAAAGTGGGAGAAATGAAAATGAATTGTAACAAAGTATTACTATCTGTTACAGTATTTATATAGCACCAACAGATTCCTCAGCACTTTACAATGACGAGTCACAAGCATGAGACATAATAATTAATGATACATGAGGACGAGACAACCCTGCCTTAGGGTAATTGTCCTAATACAGTACTTTATTAGGGTGCTCAGCAGCAGTGTATTCTGGCCTAGGTCGACAAGGCCTAGCCCTATGCGAGAACTTTCCATGGGGCGGTGGCCCCAGTACTCAGCGGGACCCGCCGCCCCATGGGATGGTTGTAACCTGCCGCCCTATGGGACCCGCCGCTCCGTGGGACAAAACGCTCGCGGCCGCCGGTTCTTGAATACCCGGCCGCCGTGCGTTTCTGTCCCAGAGCTGCAGCGCTGGGAGGAAGTGGTCATATGATGTCACTTCCTTCCAGCGCTCCACCATGCTGCAGCAGTGTGCTGCAGATTCCGGGACGGAGGTGTTTTGCCGCCAGTGCCAGCACCCAGCCACAAGCCCCCAGCGCCAGCACCCAGCCACAAGCCGCCAGCACCCAAGCCGCCAGCACCCAGCCACAAGCCAACAGCACCAGCACTCAGCCACAAGCCGCCAGCCCCCAGGTCAACCGGAGGGGGGGTTAAATTAAATGAAGAGAGGGGGGTAAATTTAAAGGAGTGGGGGTAGAAATTAAATGAAAAGCGTGGGGGTTGGGGGTTAAATTAAATGAAAAGAGTAGGGGTTAGGAATTGCAAACGGGGGTTAACTTAAATTAAAAGACTGGGGGGTTTGAAATTAAATGAGTGGGGAGGGTTAATGAATTGAAAAGATGTGGGGGGTTATGAACTGAAAAGAGTGGGGGGTTTAAATTAAATGAAAAGAGGTGGGGGTTAATGAAATGAAAAGAGTGGGGGCATTTGGAATGAAATGAGTTTTATTGCTGTGCAGCTCTGATATATGCTCATACACCATGCACGTTTCTGTGGGTTTTATTGCTGTGCAGCTCTGATACGCTCAAACACAGTGCATGTTTCTGTGGGTTTTATTGGTTAACTAATTAGAGCGGCTGTGATCCAGTATACTTGACAAGCATTGCTGATCTTTGTAAAAATGGTTGAATTTTTAAACATTTCATAATTTTATTTGAGTATCTCAATAGATACAACATTTGAAACGGTATACAAGTAGGCACTTGGCAGGGCACAAAATTTCAAGTCCCAAGCTACTAGCCAGGCCTTAAGAGTTACTCGCCAGTAGTTGCCCCATATAACCCCTATCCTGCCTTGCCTGTGTCTGCATTCCCACTCGCCCTCATGAGTGGAAATTTTGAGGCCTGCACTTGGTATCCACTTTTAATATCAAGAGAGGAAACGGTGGAGCCTAAAGAGGAAGGGCGGGGTTTAACCAGGAAGAGGTGTGACCTTGACAGGAAGGGGTGTGTCAAATTTAAATTGGGGGGTGCACAAGTTTAGTCAGGCCTAGGGCAGCATAAAACCTAAATACACCACTGAGCATTACGAGTAGCTGGGCTCCCCTGTGCCTCGCCAGGCTCTGCAGCCTGCCAGCTGCCCAGCTATATATTATACATCTCTACTTGCCACTCTGTGCACAGGCTACACATCGCTCACAGAGCGTCCAATCAGCAGTGCCGTGACATCTATTCGCTGACAGATCGATCTTGTATCAAGGGCACCTATTGCTTATTGGCTGCCGGGCACCTGATTGGTCGCTCTTTTTGCTGTGCAACAGCCAGTGTTGTGATGCACACGGTGATCTCTCCGGATTTTACCAGGGGCTTCCCGGGGCGATGGGAGGCTCCCACAGCCAGGCAGAGCTCTGAGTCAGTATCTGTGGGGGAACACCTTGCTGATCCCTGGTGGACACTATTAGGGGCGCAATTTCATTTTGAAATATTGTGCCCGAGGCCGCCGCCCCTGTGCCCCCCCCCCACTACGCCACTGCCTGTCTCCTACCGGTCAGCATTGTGCTGCAGGGGGGAGGGAGCACCTCTACAAGATAGCAACCTGCTCAGTGACTCTGCAGCTGCTGACAGCTAACACAGCACACTGACCACGTGGAGGGCTGTCCTGTAGAACAGCTCTCTGCTTGCATTAGTCCTATCCCCAGTGGCATGCCGCAGGTCACATCAGAAAACTTTAAAACCAAAGATCTCCCTTTTTTCAATTACATAGATCAGCAAAAACCGCTGACCTATATAACGGGAGGAAAGCCCTGTCGAATTAAAGAGAATTGAAAGAATTTAGTTTTAAAGTGAACATGTCAAAGTTTAGCTTACATGATATGGCCAAAATGCAATCAATACAGCCTGCTATCAATTTCATAGGCTTTCTAGAAAAACAAAGCTAAAAAAATTGCCCCCTCTGCCTGATCAGATCTTTGTATGATGCAAGAAAAAGCCTCACAAGGAGGCTGGAACCATATAACTTGATTAAAATGTAATCTTTATTGTTTGAATTAAAAAATACTCTCAAGAACAAAAGACGTAGGGCGGTATTACAAAGTTGCTGCTAACTTAACCAGAGCTGTTGTAAACTTACCAGAGCCATTATAGCCTATGGAGTTAAGTTTACAACAGCTCTCGTTAAGTTAGCACCAACTTTGTAATAGTGCCCATATACTCCTAAAAAAAACCTTTCGAAAGGTTGAAAACGAAGAGGAAAGAAAAAGACATAAAAATGTATCTACTTTGTAACGTGTAATTACACTAGGACTGGTGTGGTGTGATATTCTTTACATTTATTTGTCAATGATTAGGCTGTCAATTTATATATACGGAATAAATTTAGTTCCAATTACTTCGTGGTATACAGTAATCCCCTGAAATCCCCTGAATTTTGAAAAACCGCAAATTGTGGCTGTGCTAAAAAAAGCACAGCATGCGGCGTTAGGACCCAGGAGCCGCCGTCCTCCTGCCAGAATGGCTGCTCCTGTGCATCTCCAGATCGTGTCCAGGGCATTCTCCTCTCTCGGCATCGTTCAGAGACAGGAGATGCCGAGACTCCTGTGCACCCCCGCAAGCGTGGTCCGGGGATCCAGCAGCCTCAGCATCTCCTCTCTTGTAATGATGCCAAGAGAAGGGAATGCCCTGGCCACGATCGTGTGCCCGGAGACGCACAGGAGCAGCTTCTCTGCCGGGGTGTTGTGTCATCTATGGTTCCTTATCGAATACTGTTCCAAGGAGCCCTCTGCAAAGAACGGAACTCCACCTCCCCAGGCTCCAACACATCAGGGGGCTGCACAAAGGCGTATGTTTGGGAGGCACTGATGTGTTGGAGCCTGGGGAGGTGGAGTTCCGTTCTTTGCAGAGGGCTCCTTGGAACAGTATTCGATAAGGAACCATAGATGACACACTGGGATGCTACTACCACGTGGTAAGCGGAAAAAATCCGCGAACCACTGAGTCCGCGGACGCGGAACCGCGAATGACTGGGAGCTTACTGTAATCGATTCCTACTATGCAGTGCTAAGTATAAAGGATAGGTTGGAAATAAGAGACGATATTGTTAGGGCATAAGGAGAAACAACTCCTGCATTATTCACACGTAATAGTTAGAATATCACATATATATTTGTACAATAGTTAACAAGCAAGATACTTGATAAGTTTAACAACTCATCTAGTAACATAGAAAAAGAAAATGTTATTCCTATCCAGTTACAATCCGCACGTAATGATGGAAGGAATATATAAATTATCTGTAGTTCTAAATCAATGGGTGCAGTAACCCTATACAATCCATGTTTCAATAGTAGGTTTAATTGTTGCCAAATAATTGTAATTTCACAGAACCCACCAATAAACACATCATATTCTTAAGTAAATTACTTTTCAAGTAGATGAAACATACATCAAATCGACCTTATGAATAGTTTGAAAATTCCAATGATTTGACTTAAAGTCAAATCATTGGAATTTTCAAACTATTCATAAGGTCGATTTGATGTATGTTTGAGTCCTTGCCTTGCCTTGGAGTTTCATTTCCCGCATCACTGCCTTACTGAAATAGAGTGTATATCGTTACTGACCCTGCTTCATTCTGAGGACCCGATGTGTTGCCGACTTTGCCTGCCATTCGACTATTCTGTGTATTCCCTGCCTGTTCTGTTTGCCTCCTGGTGCTGCTGATGAGCTCCGATTCTCACCATATACCATAGCACAGTACAAGTGTCTAAACATTTCTGACCCAGTTTGTTATTACGACTATTCTCTTTCTCTGTGCCCCTGTCTGGTGTATCTGCTGCTGGTGTGTGCTACAGATCCTGCCACATAGTAGCGCAGTAAACGTGTCTAAACGTTGCTGACCTGGTTTTGTTATTACGACTACTCTCTCTGTACCCCTCTCTGTTGTGTATGCCATCTGGTGTTATTCTGGTGTGCTTCCATCATGCAATATACTGTAGCGCAGTACAAACTTATACAGATCTCGGTCTGTGGTGTATATTGCTGGTACTGTCTCTCTGGCCTGTGTGGCTTCTAGAGGTTAGGGTTAGTGATCCCGTCCGTCCTAAGGATCAGAGGTTTAGAGGTCTGTTACCAGGGATCCTACCAGGTCTGTCCTGGGAAAGGTTACATTACGGCAAGGCCAAAGACCTATCCTTGTTAATGTCCAAATTAGGAGACATAATAACTAAGCAGGAGGAGCAGGACCACAGGATGGAGGAGTTTGCTCAGGCTTTGGGGCTCTTGATGAATCCACCCTCCAAGCCATCGCCTCCTTTGGTTAATGTTGGTACCCCCTCAAGTTGGTGTTATATCTCATGTGAGTCTGAAAACCCCCAGATGCTATGATGTTACTTCTGGGACATTTAGGGGTTTTGTCATGCAGATGGACATTATGTTTGAGTTGAATCCTGGCATGTGTTCCTCTGAAAGAGCTAAAGTGGGATACGTGATAAATCACTTAACTGATAAGGCGCTTCTGTGGAGAACTCCCTTATGGGAGTTAAGAAAATCTGTGATATATAATTATCATGAATTCATGAAAGATCTGAAACGTACGTTTGATCCGGCCAGACGTGCTACTGGTGCTGCCAGGACATTGTTTCGCATTAAACAAGGTAACCTGTTATGGTGGCCCCCCTCAGGTGCCAAAGGGGGGTCCTTGCTGCTGAGTGTTTTAAGCCCTTTAGGCTGGTATGTGTTCTGCATATTGCAGGACCCTGTACACAGGATTAAACAGAACCAGACAAGACACACAAGGAAAGCCCTGCGCTGGGAAAAAGGTCCTTTGGATGGCCTTCTAATTATACAGAGTACAGGGTGGGGGTGAACACGAGAAAACGTACACAAATAAATGACAGGGTCAACCAGACTTGACAAGGAAGGAATATCTAGCAGCAAATGGAACAAGAAAGAGATCCTTGAGGTGGTCTCTATAAACAGAACTATGAACTGCTGCACTAGATAAACACACATAAACCAGAAAAACAGACTGGACAGAAATGAATACAGCAGGAAGCAGGGCAGGACTTAACTAGAACTCGAGGTTATGCTGCAACCAGCAAAACCAACAGGATTGCCTAGCAATAGGTCTCACAGTGGAATAACCAAATGACAGAGACTGTTGTGTGGTACAAAAAAACCCCCAGAATACCACACAGACAAAACACAAAATGGATACCAGCAAGAGAATAGTCTAGATACAAAAGCCAGGAGTCATAAACCAAGAAGACAAAGTACAGTACCAGGGGATAAACACAAGAGTAGTCAGGACAAGAAGCCAGAAAATCAATAATCCAAGATATCGAGATATGCAATACAAATTCAGGAACTCAGCAAAACAGAACTATACTGGATCAGGGATCCATTGTACTGACTGCCATTTTATAGGGCAGTTCAGGTCATGTGACCACAGGTCTGGTCAGACGCTGAGACTCCAGGGGCGGAGAACCAAACAGATTAACCCTATACTCCAAAAGGGTTGAAGAACTCTCATAACCAGTGGGCATGGCTGGAGGGAACGTAACATAACTGCCGAGTAGCTGACTATGCTATTGAATTCAAAACTGTGGCAGCTGAGTTGCAATGGCCGAATGACGCATTCTCAACTGCATTTCTAGAAGGGGTTAACGATGCTTTAATGTATAGGCTTGCTCCAATGGCGCTACCAGAGGAACCTGATGATCTCCTCGATTACTGTATCGCTCTGGACGACCAGATCCGTGAGAGAAGGTCTGGCCGTGATAAGCCTCGCAGGTCTACCCAAGTCTCTCCTCCCGCTCCTCGTACACGTCAAGCTTCTCCACCTCCAAGGGTGGAACAAGCTGTTCCTGAACACATACATATAGGTCATTCAGGTATATCTGGTAAGGAGAGACAACATCGTATCAGAGAGGGGTTATGCCTATACTGTGCAGATAAGGGTCATTTCAGATTACAGTGTCCCAAGTGACAAAAGAGGTCTTCTGTGCAGGGAAACAAGCGTGTCTAGAATCCCCTGAGAGACAGGTTCTAGGCATGACAACAGTGTCTCTCCTATCAAAAAAGAAAAGACAGAAAAGGTCTCGTGTGGTGGTTCCTGTGTCTGTTGCTTGGGAGGATGTCAAGCTTGACACAGAGGCACTTATTGATTCCGGTTCTGCAGGGAACTTTCTCGATTCAGACTTCGCTGCTGTTCACCAGGTACCGTTGGTTAAAAGAGAGACTCCTCTAATCATTGAGTCCATTGATGGCAGAAACACCAGTCCTCTTCCTCACTGTCTTCTTCACTTTCTCCGACAGAATGTAACTGCTGAGACCGAGTAACAGGAGCCGAACAAGGAACAGGCGGATTAGGCAAGGAAAGTTCGTCTCCAACTGGTATCCCTACCGCCTCTCTCAAAGGTAACAGATGATTTCTGTGCCAGTTCTTTAAAGACCTGGCCTTTCCATCCGGACGGATTTGGTATACTGGCAGACCAGGCAGCTGCTTGCAGACAATGTAAATTTGAGAACTCCATATATCGGTCAGTTTGTGCCTTGCAGAAACACCCAAGTTCTTTAACAGAACCCTATCGCCGGGCTGTAGGTCCTGTACCCGAACTCTCAAATCGTAATTTCGCTTGTTTCTCTGCTCTCTACCTTCTGAGGTCAAACGGGCCTGTTCAAATGCAGCAGCTAAGTTTCTCCGGAGTCTGTCCACATAATTTTTGTAGGCAGTGACAGACGTCTGGTCAAGAGATAGGCCAAAAGTTAAATTAACTGGCAGTCGAGCCTCTCTTCCAAACATGAGACGATAAGGCGAGTACCCAGTTGCATCACTCTCAGCTACGCTGGTGCATGCGTACAATAGTACTATGTGACGACTCCAACTCTGTTTCTCTCTAGCTGACAGTGTCCCCAACATATTCAGTAGAGTGCGATTAAACCTTTCTGGTTGAGCATCACCTTGGGGGTGATATGGAGAAGTTCGAGTCTTCTGAATTCCTAGTACTTCTAACAATTGCCCGACAAGTCGGCTCTCAAAGTCTCTGCCTTGATCTGAGTGGATTCTTTGTGGTAGGCCGTAATGAACGAAAAACGTCTCCATTAAAACTTTTGCTACTGTAGGAGCACGTTGGTCTTTTGTAGAGCAAGCTTCGGCATAACGAGTGAAGTGATCAGTCACTACTAAAATATTTCCCTGCCCACTAGCATCAGGCTCTAAGCACAGGAAATCAATGCACACCAAGTCCATGGGTCCTTGACTTTGCAGGTGGCTCATTGGAGCAGTTCGGGTTGATAGGGTCTTCCTCTGAATACACCTCAAACACAAATGGCAGTAACTTTCAACTTCAGATCTCATACAGGGCCAATAGAATCGCAGCAGTTTAAAAGTTCTCTCTGCACCCAAATGTCCAGGATCATCGTGCAATGCTCTCAACACACTTTCTCTGTGCTTCTCTGGGAGGAACAATTGTTGCGTTTCTTCAACATTGTTCGAGGGGCCCCTTCGGTAGACCACCCCATCTAACCTCTTCAGCCGTTCCCATTCTTTATAGACCAAACGAGCTCCTTTGGGGGAATTAGTCAGCAGAAATCCCCTTTGACCCGCGTTCATTGCTTTCATTGTCAATCCGATCAGGGGATCTCCAGCTTGATCTGCTCTCAGGTCCTGGTTCGAGAGTGTAGGTAAGCTTTCACTCCTCAATTGTGTAGGATTACAATAAAGTTCTGGAACGCCCGCAGCCATAACTCCTATAGCTTCTGCCCCAATCGCTCCCTTGACCCGGCGCTCGGCCCCGTGACATAAGGCTTGCACCTCATCAGGAGTCAACTGAGTCCATTCTGTAATATAAGGCCTTCTTGAGACAAAGCATCTGCATCTCGATTATTTACTCCAGGGCGATACTTGAGGCTGAACCGGAACCCTGACAAAGCGGCTAACCACCGATGTCCTGTCGCATCCAGTTTCGCAGTAGTAAGGACATACGTAAGAGGATTGTTGTCAGTCTTTATCACAAATTCGGCCCCATAGAGATAATCTTTCAGCTTGTCCACGACTGGCCACTTCAAGGCCAAGAATTCCAATTTGTGAGTAGGATAATTCTTCTCTGAAGGCGAAAGACTTCGGCTCGCATAAGCTACAGGCCTCAGCAGACCATCATATTCTTGATACCAGACTCCCCCTAGACCTTCTCTGCTGGCGTCCACATGCAATTCGTACGGCTTATGAGGATCAGCGTAAGCCAGGACGGGAGCTCGTGTCAGACTCTCTTTCAGCTTCATAAGGCACTCTCGCATTTATTAGTCCACTCTTCTTGGATGGATTCTCGAGCCTTCCTAGGCCCTTGAGCCAATGAACTTCGATCAGAGGCCTTGGAGTCTTCTCCCACTTCTTCTTTTCGTAGGAGCTTATTCAAAGGTTGAGCTATCTTAGCAAATCCTCCTATAAATCTTCGGTAGTATGAGCAGAACCACAAGAAGGATATAAGTTCGGTAACATTCCGGGGTCTAGGCCAGGAAGCTACAGCTTCCAACTTCCGAGGATCCGTCAAAACACCTTCTGCCGAAACATGTCCCAGGTACGTAACTGAAGGTAGACAAAATTGACACTTCTCCAGGGACAGTTTCAACCCCTCTTCATGGAGCCGCTTCAAGACCTTCTCCAAACGTTGCTCATGTTCTTCCAAAGTCTTCCCGAACACAATAATATCATCTAGATACACCAACACCTCTATCAAGTTCACATCTCCGACTGTCTTCTCCATTAATCTTTGGAACAGGGCGGGAGCCCCCTTGAGGCATTCTGTTGAACTCAGAGAACCCCAGTGGGCAGATGAACGCAGTCTTCTCTTGGTCTTCAGGATGCATTGGTATCTGATGATACCCACTTCGCAGGTCTAGTACACTAAACCATTTTGCTCCAGAAAAACACTGTAGGGCATCTTCTATTCGAGGAGTAGCATATTGATCTGGAATGGTCCTCTGATTTAGCGTGTGATAGTCTATACATAAACGGATAGAACCATTCTTCTTTCGAACCATCACTATGGGAGAGGCATAAGGACTCCTGGACTCTTGAATCACCTTAGTCCTCTGTAGTTCATTCAGCTGTTCTCATAGATCGTCCAAGTCTCCCAGCGGAACTCGTCTTGACCTTTCTTGAAACGGCTTATCCTCTTGTAGTCGAATGTGATGTTTAGTACTCTTAGCACATCCCACGTCGAACTCATCCTTCGAAAATAAGTCCTTCCATTTTAGAATCTGAGACTGAAGTCGCTTCTTCCATTCAAGCAAGATGGGAGCATCTTTAGGATAGAACCGTTCAGCTGGAATCTCTTTGTTCTCTCCCCCTCCTAAATCGGTAGGGGAGAGAGGCGTAACAGAAGCCACTTGTCCGAGGGGCATTCGGGCTTTTAGGACCACTGGAGAATCAGAGACATTACATACACTGACAGAAATTCTTCCTCTTGCCCGTTGTAAAGCTCTTGTGGAGATTATCTCAGGGATTACTTCTACTCCGTCCTCACTCTCGCGACTGGGATCAGTTTCCAGTACCACATAAGGACCCGGTTGTGATCCGTTCAACTTGACTGAAGCCCAGAAACTCGCCACTTCTCCTGATTGCAGAACCTTCTCTGTTCCTCCCAATCTCCACAGACGCCCCACTTTGGCAGGTGCCCTCTGTTCTTCGACCATTCATTGATAGACCGGACGTAACATCGGATGCACTCCTCTTGCAGAACCTTCTGCCATCACTATGGGAGTCAGAAGACGTCTCACCAGATCAGTATTCGTCCCCACTATCATAGAACTTCTGCTGGCTCCTGAAGGGCGAGGACACACAATGGCCAATGCATCACAACCTCCAGACTGTCCGATTTTGGATCCGATTTCTAACTTCACCTGTAGATATCCATCATAGGGAAGTTTCTCAGTTCCGATGCCCCAGATCTCAAGGTCCTTTAATTCTTTTAAAGATATGCGCTTCAAGTGCTTCTCGTAGAAGTCTCGATAGATCAACGTCACTTGAGCACCTGAGTCTAACAGAGCTTTAGTGTAGACTCCCTCTACTTGGATTGGAATGATGGGAGAAGGACCTATCAGCTGGTCAGGAAACTTGTTCGTAGCCGCAGGAGGTATAGGCCCAGTTCGTTGCACTCTAACCTTCTTCCTGACCCGTTAAGGTTTTGGGTGTGCATTGCTTTCCCACGACATAGGACCGGATACTAAGGGAGTAACTCTTTCAGACCTGGCAGACACAGCATTTGGCATGGATCTGGACCCTTTTGGCCTTTCATTTCGGACTTGAAAATTGGAGCGGTTTTCGACAGTCGGGCGCCTAGTTTGCTCCCTCACCAGGGCCCTCTGGAGTTTCCCGCTTGCAAGATGGACAACAGTTTCTCCACGGCCTTCAGGAGTCCTTCGACCGGTTTCTTTTTGGCCCTCCCTTTTGGGCACTGAGCCCTGAAATGGCCGATTACCCCGCAGCCAAAACATTTCTTTCTCTTTTTTCGGAATATTGACCATTTTTCGTGTCACTGTGCTCGGTTTTTGTATCGACTTTTCGTAATTTCGGAAATTTTCGTTTTTCGGAATTGCACATTTTTCAGAATATCGACCATTTTTCGTATTTTTCGTGTCATTTTGCCCGTTTTTTGTATCGACTTTTTGTTTTTTCGAAAAATTTTCGTTTTTAAAAAATTTTCGTTTTTCGAAACATCTGTTCTCCTCGTTTGACACATTTCAAGCCCATTCGAAAAATCCGAAAATATTTAGTTTCGGCTCGGAAAACATTTCGGATCTGAAATTTTCGGATCTAAAATTTTTCGGAAATTCGGCTGCATCCGAAAACACGAATCGTGAAAAACCCGAAACGCACATCCCTAGTCTGTATGTCCGCTACACAGAGAGTTCCTACTTCTGCGGTGAAAACTGTGTGAAGCATTAGCAACCCTTGTAGTCTTAATTAAAGCCTCTTCTTCTCGGATAGCTTTGACCAGTTTGGAATAGGTCAGTCTCTTGCTCTGGTATCTAGTCTGAAATTTCAACATCATGGGATCCAGTGGGAGTGCTCCTTTGAAAATTTGATCCATCAAAGCTTTGCTGGCATGACTCGGTTCCATACCTCCTTTTAGAATAACCTGATGGATGATTTTATCCAGCCGCCAGACATAGGTGGACAATTCTTCTCCTTCCTTTTGATTGGTGTGAGAGAACTTGTGGATAAGCTCGGCACAATCCTCCACTCCCCCAAAAATTTCCTGTAAAGCTTCTAAATACTCAGCAGCAGTGCAGCCTGGCTTGTCCCTTTTCAGATTTCGGACGACATCTGAAGCAGGAGCTCTTAAGCTCTCGCTCAACCTTTGTCTCTTCACGGTGTCAGCAACTTTCCATTCTTCCACGGCTTGCACTGCCTGATCTATCCAAGTTT
The DNA here is from genome assembly GCA_009667805.1 of Leptobrachium leishanense. Classification (NCBI taxonomy): domain Eukaryota; kingdom Metazoa; phylum Chordata; class Amphibia; order Anura; family Megophryidae; genus Leptobrachium; species Leptobrachium leishanense. The sequence goes on from CM019068.1 coordinate 120,910,223, forward strand.
CAAAGTCATCTTCTCCAGCTGGCACAGGGACCTTACCAGAATAAAACCGTAACTTGCGATATCCATAATTGGCAGACGCAGCGGAGTTTTGGGCTAATGTTTCCACCAGTTTTCCCATTGCGGTAAAGAATGCAACAGGAGGGAACCCTGTCACCGGGGTAGAAGTAGTATCCGGTACCCTGTGACTTGATGTTGTCAGGCTAGTCGCGGGAACATTCGCGGGATCACCACGTGGCGCACTGGGCTGGACCAGTCGAACTTCCACATCGTCGGCCAGCTTCACACTCGCGCCCTGAAAACACACTGGAACATCCTTTCTCCACTCAAAAAGAATATATGTGTGAGAAGTCTCTGGGTTCGCCTTAATGTCCAGTATTGCCCCCCTATGATCTGGTGTCAGCACGGCCACGGCCCGGCGAATTTAGTCTTCGGCCCAAGTGTCTGTGGGAATGTCCATAACTACACTTAACCCTAGCTGGCTATTCTGCCCCTTACACCATTCTGCAGCAGCGTCTGGATCCATATTTAACCATTTAATTGTGGTATTCACGGAGACTGGAATCCCCGAGCCCCCACGTGTAGCGCTCACCCCCGGAGGAGCCGCTGAATAAACCTCGGGATAGTCTCACCGCACTAGGAAATAACTATACACCAGCACTGTTGTGGATTTTTCGATATTATATTCTTTACTGATCCCAATAGAGCAGCATATATTACGCATATACGGTATTTGAGTAACAAGAATTCGTAACGCGGGAAAAACACGCGGCGGTAAAAGAAACCGGTTAACCCCTCAGTTCTGGAGTGTAAGTCCTGTGAAAAATAGCTAAAAAATATATATGTGTGTTGTCTAGGGTACCCGGGTACTGTGTTCAACTGGCCAGTGAATGAAACAAACAATCTTCGACTAGGCACCGTTGGGGCCCTTAAAGAAACAATAAACAAGTGCACAATGTTCTGTGTTTTCACCAGGCCAAAGCCTTCTCACCCATCCGGTGTAACTGCTTGTCTTGGACTGATGAACACTGAAGAAAGGGATCTCTCTCGAGAGGATCTGTCCTCGCTGCCACTTGGAACTCGATGCCGTTAACGCCTGCACTCCCGATCTGGTTCTCCTCCGCCAGAACACAACACATAGGTCGCCAGCACTCCTCTCCAGTTTGCAGCCTCTTCTCACTCGATGTCTCTCTTCTCCCAAACCGCACTTTGCCAAGAACAGTTCAGCGTAGTACACAGCCGGCCGATGCGCACTCTCTCTCTGATCACTGCTCTCTCTGTACTCTCAACGCTCAGGGAACAGCACGATCTTTAACAGGACTGTAGCAACTTCCACACTCCGGCCTGGTTTCAAACCCTAACAGCCCCAGCGTGCGTCCTACGTCTCTCATGGCTCTGCTCACACTCCCCATGCCTTGCACGAGGCTGCTGATGTCCTTCCTCCTCTTTGTACCACCCACTTCCTGTCCTCACGCAAAGGGTGATGGGAGATGGAGTCCGTTTTGTCCAGCATAGTCCACAATGTCTCTGGTGGCAGCAATAGTTCAATGCACCAGAATACAGTTTTAAAGCAGCGCTACAAGCACAAAACGGTAAAAATTAGCTCAGCACACAGCGGTGAAACGGCTTAGCAGCGAAGGGGTTAACATGGGGAGTGCAAAGTGTTAATCAGCGCTGGTATTACAAAGTCCCAGCCCTGATTAACGCCTGGCTCTGGTCAGCTCAAAGTTAACCAGAGCCAGGACTTGGTGTTAACGGATTCTGCTTCTGCAGAATCCGTTAACACCAGGCTTAAAAAATAAAAAAACAATCCTATACTCTCTTCCTGTCCCACTGCGAGGGTCGCAGCTCTGTTCGCCTCCTCTGGCTGGCAGGAGCAGGGAAAGACTGGGGGGAAAAAGTCACCCCAGTCTCTCCCTGCGTATCACTACGCTGACCGGCCGGATCTCGCGAGGCGAGATCTGGCTGGTCACGTGACCTGCATGGGGGAACTCAATGGAGTCCTATGGACTCCAGCGAGTGGATGCTCATGGCTGCGCTCAGCGCTGCCACGAGCATCCCTGATTTTTACTCTCAGAAACAATGCAGGCAGCATTTTTTGCACCTGCTTTGTAATCCAGCATTAAAACGTGGGCACACAGGGGAAAACTGCGGGTGCAGTTTTTCCTCCCTTGCGCCCGCGTTTTAACGCGAAGAGCGTAATAGGGCCCTACATTTTAATCATTTAAAAGAATAGCCTCTGAGCGGAAAAAATATTTGTGTCAAATTTCACAACCCCCTCCCTAGACTTACTCTCCACGGTGTCTCTCTCCACCCTGTCCTTACCCGACGTCAGGATCATTAGTGCCAGCAGTTCAGGAATGGTGGGGCCATGGAAGTGGCTTCAATTATGTGTGAGCAGAGGGATGAGTTGCATCAGTGATGTGGTACACTATTCTGAAAAGATGGGTTTTGAGGGATTTCTTGAAGGCCTGAAGATTAGGGGAGAGTTTGATTTTCATCGTTACATGCACTGTGGCGTCCTTCCCCTCCTGCTTACGCCTATGTGACCACTTCTCCTCCCAGTTTTGTGCCAGTGTCCCTACTTAACCACCACCATGTGTAACAATGTCCCAAATCAACTCGCTTATGTGCCTTTCTGCTGAATTTCAGCTTTCCCATGTGCCTGTGAACAGTGGCGTCACTAGGGTTGGTGTCACCCGGTGCGGTAACTTATGGTGTCACCCCCCCCCCCCGAGTTTTACGGATTTTTTTTAACTACTCTCACTCCTAAATCAGTACTCCCATATAACAATGAATGCTCATACACACAGCGCACATTACTGTGAGGTTTATTGCTGTGCAGCTCTCTCATATGTTCACACACCAATTTTTGCCAACTGCCAGCAAGTACGGTGCCTGTTTGAAGGCAGTGAAAGCACACATGGATATATATTGACCCCAGCAGCTCTGGAAATATTTCCTCCAGCAGCTCACCCATGGATATATATTGCCCCCAGCTCACATATGGATATATTGCCCCAGTTCACAATTATATATTGCCCCCAGCAGCTCACCCATGGATATATATTGCCCCCAGCTCACATGGATATATTGCCCCAGCTCACAATTATATATTGCCCCCAGCAGCTCACCCATGGATATATATTGCCCCAGCTCACCCATGGATATATATTGCCCCAGCTCACATATGGATATATTGCGCCTCAGCTCACATATGGATATATTGCCCCAGACCAGCTCACACATGGAAATATTGCCCCAGACCAGCTCACACATGGAAATATTGCCCCCAGACCAGCTCACACATGGATATATTGCCCCAGACCAGCTCACACATGGATAAATTGCCCCCAGACCAGCTCACACATGGATATTGCCCCAGCTCTCATGGATATGCCCCAGCCCAGCACACATGGGTATGCCCCAGCAGCTCTCATGGATATGCCCCAGGAGCTTTCATGGATATGCCCCAGGAGCTCTCATGGATATGCCCCATCTCCTCTCATGGATATGCCCCAGGAGCTTTCATGGATATGCCCCAGGAGCTGTCATGGATATGCCCCAGCACCTCTAGTATATAGGAAGTTAAGCAAAACATGCTTATTAACAACTTTGAGTTTAAAAATAGGGTCTACAGACAGACTGAGCACCCCTTATCCGGAATGTTCGGAGCCCCCGAACGTCCCGGATTTCAGATAGATTTTCCAGTTTTCAGAATCCGGGAGAAATGAGAGAGAATCCAATGTTTGAGTTGAGAGGAAGAGGATTTTAGTGGGACAGTCACAATCCCCTTCCTGCTGCAGCCACCAGTATATACATGCTGGGACTGAACGAACGCGCGGCGCTCTGTCTCACTCACCCAGGCCTACCAGGCTACCGTTACGCCGCTCGTTTCTGTGCAGGACTCGGTGAGGGAGAGACACGTCACCGTGCACCTGCACGCCGCAGCTCCCGCACGCTTCTGAAAAGAAGGCGCTGTTAGGGCGGTGGGCGGGCTGCCGCTGATGAGACGACGTCAGCGTGCTGCGTGCAGCTCTGAGCTTCTCCCTGGCGTGTGGGCGGCGACCGGTGTCACGCGTCAGAGGGGGGTGGGATCTCCGCAGCCATCTTTGGTGCTTGCAGTTGCAGGCAGCGTGGCGACGGCGTGCTATTACACTTTACTGTTACACACACTAAGTTGGAACTTGGTTCTACCGGCCGGCGGCGGCGGCCGCCGCTATGAGGGGGAGGGCGGTAACTGCACGAGGTGCGGGCCGTGCGGCCCCGCGGGCGGTTCAAGGAAAACAAAAAAAGGCTCGTGACGACGGTGTCACCCCACCACGGGTGTCACCTGGTGCGGGCCGCACCCCCCGTCCCCACCCAGCGACGCCACTGCCTGTGAACTGTGATTCTAGGGTTAAAATGGAAGGGGGTGAAGGGAAGGTCAGGATGGGTTAATATCCGGCCGGACTGAGGAGGCGGACAGAGCCGCGGTCCTCGCGCGGGACAGGAGGTGAGTATACGATTTGTTTTTCTATTTTTAGCACTGTTAGCACCAAGCACCAATTTTTGTTAACCGCGGCCGGACGTTAATCAGCGTTAAGACTTTGTAATCCTAACGCTGATTAACGCTTTGTGAACCCCATGTTAAGTATAGGAAGCGCAAAGTACAGTAAGCTTGTGCAAGGTTCGCGCAGTTTCACACACAGTACATGATTCCGCACGGTTGTAGCGCTGAATATGTAATTCGCAAATGTTTTACCCCACGCATTAAAATTTACTTATGCCGGCGCAAATGTTTGCGTCAAGATTGTAATGTGGCCCATAATATCTCTATTTACTATACTGTCCCTGCGGTGGGTGGGCCTTGAAGCCACTGGACGTACTAGTAGTGTAACGGGCGTAGTAGCGCCCACCAAGGAGTAGCGAGGTTGAGATCTTTAAGGACTGATAAATCTGCTTGACGTTTACACACTGCTTGGCATACACAGACTTCTACACTCGAGGCAGGGAGGATGAGCGAACAACTGAGTTGTTGAAACTGAGTTGTTGAAACTAAAGGTTTCGAGACCGATACACCACTTAGAGCACGTTCAGAAACATAAAGATACGTCAGACAGTTGTTGAATTGCGCGGACTGCAGGGTAGTCAGGAAATGTGCAGATCTAACGTTTTCTGATAATCTGGAGCAAGTCAACAGTACCTTCTGATATTCGGAGGCAACAGATACACATAGGGGTCTATCGCTGGTACAGTATCGAGTATATTTGGCGTTTAGAGCACACTGAACATAGGAGGAATATAAACAGTATCTTTCGATCGCAGTTTTCACATGAGTGTGTGGCAAAGAAACATGAGCCCTGGGTTGGGTATAGGAACCTAATGCGGCCACAGACAATACCCAAAAACGAGAAGGGACAATACCCCCATAACATGGAAACACCCCAGCGGCAAACATGGGGATAGACCACCAAAGCCCAACACAGGCGATCGCAATCGTACTTCAATTAGAATAGTCAAAAACAAGCCCGGTCAAAAATCAGGAGCAGGGATCGTATCCAGAAATGGGTTGGCAACAGAATCAACAAACAGATCAGCTTAGTGATGCGGGAACAGAACTCCACGACAGGGCGACGAGGCAACTCCTCGCGCCCTGTTTTAAACTTGGCGGCTCCTCGTGACCACGCCAGGCCCTGCCCCCTCAGACGCCGCTCGGCCATTCCCCGGTGCTAGCAGTCGGCCAGCTCCTGGCACAGGACCTTGCCCAGACCCCCCCAGGCAGCACAGCAGGGGCTGAGGATATGACCGATTATATTGCCCCCAGCTCATATGGATATATTTGCCCCCAGCTCACATGGATATATTGCCCCAGCTCATATGGATATATTGACCCCAGCTCACATGGATGTATTGCCCCCAGCTCACATGGATATATTGCCCCCAGTTCACACATGGATATATTGCCCCAGCTCATATGGATATATTGCCCCAGCTCCTATGGATATATTTGCCCCCAGCTCGCACATGGATGTATTTGCCCCAGCTCACATGGATATATTGCCCCCAGCTCATATGGATATATTTGCCCCCAGCTCATGTGGATATAGTTGCCCCAGCTCATATAGATATATTTGCCCACAGCTCATATTGATATATTTGCCCCCAGCTCATATGGATATATATTTGCCCCTGTTCACACATGGATATATTTCCCCCAGCTCATATGGATATGTAGCGCTGTGTTAAAACCTTGCTGCTTGCAGTACCTATTTTTGGCCACAATCGCGATTAGAGACACTGGACATTGGGACTACATTTCCCGGCGTGCTTTGCAAAAAGACAGGAAGTGGGTGGGACCCAACGGACTTACATCCTGAACCTCGTGGAGAACGCGCCAGAGCGCGCCAGGGAACGAGAGAGAACAGACGCAGTGCCATACATCGCGAGAGGGCCTAGGCCAGAGCGCAAGTGAGACTGTCAGTTCTTTTACCGGGTCATTCAGCCTAAGGAGAAGGAGCCCTCCAAGTTCCAGAGTTGCTGCAGATTGAACCAACCGAAGACCTCGAGTAAGGAGTCACCGCGAGTTGATCGGGTACAGAGAGCAGGCGGTGAGCTGGGAAAAGTCGTGGACAAGCTACGGGAAGTCAGACAACGGATCCGGCCGCTAGTATCCCCAGTCAAAATCGAGCGGAGAGACGTCCTGGGTCAGCGGAGCCTAAAGCAACCGGTGGATGGGTGAGAGGCCTCCAAGGCCGTTTGTAATAAAAAGAACACGCTGCTGTTTTCTCTTTAAAGTCCACAGGGCCCCAACTTGACTAGTCGAAGACATTCCTTAAGTAAATTCACTGGCCAGTTGAACAGTACCCGGGTACCATACACACATACACACCTTTTACATTTCGGGACTTAACCTGTGCAGGACTCATTCTGTTACGAATCGGAACGGGGGTTAAAGATACGTTCTGAATTATATTTTTCTCTTTTCCGCTGCGCGTTTACCGTAATACGAAGAGATTGTATTTTTTGGGTTTCGCTACGTGTCCCTTTTTACCGAGCTATCAGTCAATTGCATTTCTTTTCTGTTCGGTTGCGAATATTTTATTTTTCCGAAATACGAAGCCTCGTGTTTCGTTTCTTTTCCGCTACGCGTTTTACCGCGATACGAAATTACTGTAATAATATCTGTGAATACCGTGTTTCAACGTCTGCCTACTATTTTAGTAAACTATTTAAATGATAAAAACCCACAAGGGTGTTGGAGTATATTTATTCCCTAGTGCGGGGAGACTGACCCGTGGTTCATTTTCAGCGGCTCCTCCGGGAGTGAGCGCTACAGATATATTTCCCCAGCTCATATGATATATTTGCCCCAGCTCATATGGATATATTTGCCCCCAGCTCACACATGGATATATTTGCCCCAGCTCACATGGATATATTGCCCCCAGCTCACACACGGATATATTACCCCAGCTCATATGGATATATATTTGCCCCCAGTTCACACATGGATATATAGCCACCAGCTCATATGGATATATTGCCCCAGCTCATATGGATATATTGCCCCAGCTCATATGGATATATTTGCCCCAGCTCACACATGGATGTATTTGCCCCCAGCTCACATGGATATATTTGCCCCAGCTCATATGGATATATTTGCCCCCAGCTCACGTGGATATATTTGCCCCAGCTCATATGGATATATTTGCCCACAGCTCATATGGATATATTTGCCCCCAGCTCATATGGATATATATTTGCCCCTGTTCACACATGGATATATTGCCACCAGCTCATATGGATATATTTGCCTCAGCTCACGTGGATATATTTGCCCCAGCTCATATGATATATTTGCCCCAGCTCATATGATATATTTGCCCCAGCTCATATGGATATATTTGCCCCAGCTCACACATGGATATATTGCCCCCAGCTCATATGGATATATTTGCCCCAGCTCACATGGATATATTGCCCCCAGCTCACACATGAATATATTACCCCAGCTCATATGGATATATATTTGCCCCCAGTTCACACATGGATATATAGCCACCAGCTCATATGGATATATTGCCCCAGCTCATATGGATATATTGCCCCAGCTCATATGGATATATTTGCCCCAGCTCACACATGGATGTATTTGCCCCCAGCTCACATGGATATATTTGCCCCAGCTCATATGAATATATTTGCCCCAGCTCCTATGGATATATTGCCCCATCTCACCTCTCTGCCAGGCCTGAAACAATTTAGCTGGCCGCACATTGCAGAGATCGCAGCTGGCTGTTGGATCCCAGGCGAGCGGCCGTACTTCATGCCAGCAGCCGCTCGTTGTAGGAGGAAAAACACGCGGCTGCCGGCAATTAGGGATGTGCGTTTCGATTCAGCCCAATTCCATTTTTTTCACCTCGGATTCGGCCGATTTTGTGGAATCTTATGCTGCATTAATTATACCGCAGAGAGGCGCTTCCCGGCAGTGTGTGGATTCATATGCTGCATTAATTATACCGCAGAGAGGCGCTTCCCAGCAGTGTGCGGATTTATATGCTGCATTCATTTTTTATTAATTTTTTTCGTTTTAAATCATTTTATTTGTTCTGTTTTTTTTTTTTCATTTATGATAATTTTGTTCAGCTTTTTTCCATTTAAAACCTTTTGTTCTGGTTTTTGTTTTTAACGTCAGACCATTTTGTCAGTCTTGTGTTTTTTAAATCGTTTTGTTCATTTTTGTTCCTTTTGTTCCTAAGAAAAAAAGGATCTTTATTTAATAAAAATCGATAGAATCGACAGAATTACCGTATCGACAGAAATATTGGATCATCCAAAAGACCATTAGTTTAAGTCAAAACTAATAGACTCTTTGAAATGAATAGAACAGACGATCCGAAAAACCCGAAAATTTCCGATATCACGAAAAAAAAGCGATACGAAAATCGACCGAAACGATCCGACATGAAAATTTTAAAAACCCGAACGAACCGAAAATAGAAAAAAAAATCGGTGCACAACCGTACCGGCTATGTGCGGCCAGCTAAATTGTTTCAGGCTCGGGCCACAGCGGGAAACTGTGTTCCCGCTGTGGGAGAAGTGCGGGAACGCCGTTCCCGTGCGTTTCCACAGGACTCGAGCCCTGAATAGGGCGATGTTGGGGTGTTGACTTATAATCTTCAAGGAGAGGAGATCTTGGCAGTACCTAGTTATGGTTACATATTGCAACAGGCTAACCATGTCAAGTAATACTCTGAGTGCCTTATTACAATCTTCACATTAGAACGCTCGTGCAACGCGTGAATTTGTGCACCAAGCGTTAAACATTAACATGCGGAAATCAATGCTGGAATTATAATCCTCGTGCATTTTTTCACCCGTCGAGCAATAACATGCGTGAAACGGACGCGCACAAATGCGCGCGCAGTAACGTTGCACGCAGAAATCAGTGTGCGAACTGTTTTTTTCACGTGATTCAGCCAATCAGAATTAAGAACCACAATTATCTCACGTTAAGTTTTTGCGTCTGTCAAAGTCAATCTGAGCATATATGCTGCAGCAATAATAAATGCACACACAACCTCTCCATTTTATTGGTTTCGAATGAGTAGAATGTGTAACTGTACTTTGTTGATTTTTTTTTTTTTTTTTTGGACTGGTGTATTTGGTTTCGGCCAGGTTGATAGAATTTGCCGTCAACACCAGCTTTCAGGAGTTGCTAAAATTATGCACGCAACATCTATGCGTTAATTCCTGCGCATAGATTGTAATACCATCCGCGTACCAGCGCACAAACACATTTGCTCTCACACTGTTAAGTATAGGACCTGCGCAGTAAAGTACGCTTGCGCAGGGTTCGCGCAGGTTCACCCGCGGTAGACGATTACTTGCTTTTGCTGCACTGACAATGTAATACGACGTTCAGCGCAAAGGGTTTTACCCCTCGCGTTAATGTTTTTTGCACCGGCGCAAACGTTTGCACGTAGATTGTGCTAGATTTTAATTTTATGTATGAATATAAATTTCCTGTGATTGAAATACGTACCATATTTCAATATGCATTAGTGTGAAAAGCCTGTTCTAATAGAAAGGGGGGTCACAGCCCATTTTAAGTGTCAATTCTGTATGTAGACAGTCTTTTCTTACACAGGATGTTAGCCTGCGGAATTTAGCCACATTTCCTGTAAAGTCTTTGTTATATGAAGTGTAGAAATGTCTCTGTTCTGATTGGCTGTTATATCACATTCCTATGTGGGGTGGATATAACGAACGTTTCTATTGGATGTTAAAATAATAAACTGGTCTGACTATCAATGAGATATTCAGACGTGAAGCGGCCATATCCTGGTGTGGTTGATTTTACTGTTTCCGCTATGGTGTGCGCACGTCCTTTCTTTTTGTTATATAAGAGGAAACTGGAAAAAGGTTTATGGCATTCCAATTATGGTAATTATAATAGGAATATTGTTTTTGTTTGTTTATGGTTATAATTTAACAGATTGTAATAGGGCCCTGAGTATTGCAGTCAAGGGCTGAATAAGGGTTAGCAGATATATGTGAACATGTGATAAAAGGTTAGGGGGGAATGGTGGATTCTTTGTTTAAATGGGTCATGTGCTGCACTAAATTTGTCATTGTTGCATTGCAGAAAGTGTAGATTAAGGCAGTGGTGGCTCGTCCATAGGTTCAGATCAGACAGCACCCTACCATTTTTCTGCAATAAAAAAAATAAAACATCTATGGCTCTACTACAATCTACACGCAAACGTTAACACTCACCTGCGGGAGCATTAACGTTTGCCACGGTATTTACCGCATGTTACAATCTAAACGCAAACGGGTTAAAAAAAACATTTGCGTTTGGTACCTTGCGCTTTTCAGTGCGAGGTTACTGTAATTTGCGCACCCCATCTTAAGGGAGCGCAAAGTGTTAATGAGCGCTGGATTACAAAGTCCCAGCGCTGATTAACGCCTGGCTCTGGTTAGCGAAAAGTTAACCAGAGCCAGGACTTGGTGTTAACGGATTCCGCTACTGCCGAATCCGTTAACACCAGGCTTAAAAAATAAAAAATTAATCTAATACTCACCCTCTGTCCCGCGGCGAGGACCGCGGCTCCAACCGCCTCCTCCGGCCGGCGGGAACAGGGAAAGACTGGGGGGAAAAAGTCCCCCCAGTCTCTCCTTGCGTATCCCTATGCCGACCGGCCAGATCTCGCGAGGCAAGATGACCGGCAGGGCAGAACTCAATGGAGTCCTATGGACTCCAGCGAGTGGATGCTCGTGGCTGTGCTCAGCGCTCCCGCGTGCATCCTGGATTTTACACTTGGAAACAATGCAGTGGGGATGTGCAATTTGTTTCGTATAGATTCATTTTCCTATGAAATTTAACATTTTCGTGCTTCCGAGGGCATCCTGAATCCGAAATGTCGACCACACGAATTTTTCGGATTGATATGAAATTTCAGATCAATTTGAAATTTCGAATTGATATAAAAAAATTACAAATATATATATATATTTTTTTAAAAATGCTTAAAAGATCCTAAAAAATCTAAAAGTAAAGAGATTCTTTACTGCAGAATATTATAAGCAACGGTTTATTAGATATTGCATTAAAACGGGAATATTTTTAACATTGAAGCCTATGTGATACAACATTTCCCACAATATCGAATTTGAAATCAAATTGATCTTAATTTACAATGCAAGTAATAGTCAGCAAAGGACTTTATGAAACAAATTAATTTCATTTCACTGTTTAATTTGACTCAAGTACAAAATTCGTGACACCGCTTAATATTTAATAGGGATGTGCATTTTGATTCTGACCGATTCGGTTTTTTTCACTAATCGGGCCGATTCGGTGCTTCGGATTTGTCTGATGTTCTGAATCAGATCGGCACCGAAATACACAGCATCCAAAAAAAATTCCGATCCGAAATAATTTAGTTATTTCGTATGAACGTGAAATTTGTAAAATCACAAGTCATTTTCGTACCATTCATGATTTCAGTTCCATTTTGGTTATTTCGGACATCGTATTTTTCGGTTCCATGGCTGATTCCGTAATTTTGTATCGTTTCGATCAAATTCAATAGTTAATTGATATCCATTTGATAGTTCATTTCAAATTTGATACTTAGTCGATATCCAAATCGGTGCACAATTCTTTATTTTTTTTTAAAAACGTGTTTTTTTTAACTTTTATTTCCATTGTTTCCTGTCCCCCAGGGCAGTACCCGGACCCCCATACACCTTTTATGGCCAATATCTTGCATGGCCAATATATTGCATTGCGTTTCAAATGTTAAAAAAGGTGTGGGAAATGTTTTACCCCATAGGCTTCAATGTTAAAAATGGTGTGGAAAATGTTTTACCCCATAGGCTTCAATGTTAAAAGTGTGGGAAATGTTTTACCCCATAGGCTTCAATGTTAAAAATGGTGTGGAAAATGTTTTACCCCATAGGCTTCAATGTTAAAAATATTCCCGTTTTAATTAAATATCTAATAAACCGTTTATTATAATATTCTGCAGTAAAGAATCTGTTTATTTTTAGATTTTTTTTTAGGATCTTTTGAGCATTTTGAAAAAAAAATACTTTTTCTTTTCCGAAATTTCGAATCAAAACGAAAACGGTCCGAAATGACCCGAAACGAAAAAACAAAACAAAATTTTTAGCAGTGCACATCTCTACAATGCAGGCAGCATTTTTGTGCCTGCATTGTAATCCAGCGTTAAAATGCGGGCGCAAGAGGGAAAACTGCAGGCGCAGTTTTTCTTCCCTTACGCCCACGTTTTAACGCGAAGAGCATAATAGAGCCCCTACAGTTTAAACTCTATAATTGTTTCTGTTTTTTGTGTCATTTAACATGTGCCTGGTTATGTTCCTTTAAGCGGTGTCATTGACTACTCAACTGTTGTTAGAGTAAAAAAAGCAAACAAAAGAAAGGGTAATTATTTGTCTGTGAGGGCATCCAGAAATCTGATAAGGGCTCTGTGGGAAGTCTTGGCTGTCACAGACTGCTGCTATCAAGCCCCCTGCTGCTGACTAATTGAACTCTGGTGGGCATCAAGTAAACCCACCAAAGCAAGCTCCTCTGATGCTTGAATGTAGATTTTCTCTGCTTCACACACCAGATGCCTGCCATAACCCCTTAATGACAGAAACATTTACCTTAATGTGCTAAATAGCAGATTGCTAAATAGTAAACAGGATTTTTTTTTCATGCATTGAAGTTTTGTATACTCATAATAAAATGGGTAGGATTAGGCTAGGGTCAGATGATCGCATTTTGTACGGACTGTGCGTCCGTGCAGTACAGATGTACTTTCTGACTGACGACATGGTAGTGGCCACACAGTCCGTTTTTTCACTGACGTATTTTTGATGGATTTAGGAGGGAAAATAAATTTAAATGAAAAAACATTTTGTCCGTCAAAAATGCTGAACGTATAAATGCAGTCCGTCTGACCTCGTTCCATCACTCACACACAAAGCTATGCGGATGTTGCAGATGTGGCGCACTCTGCACGTCCGTGCTAGCAGTATTATGTTCTTGCCTAACCTGCGTCTTAGGCCCAGAGGCTGGCCTGGATCCAGGGTCTGGGTCTTGGGTCTGGGCCCTAGTTCTTGGGTCTGGGCCCTGGGTCTTGGGCCCTGGGTCTTGGGCCCTGGGTCTGGGCCCTGGGTCTGGACCCTGGGTCTTGGGCCCTGGGTCTTGGGCCCCGGGTCTTGGGTCTGGACCCTGGGTCTTGGGCCCTGGGTCTTGGGCCCCGGGTCTTGGGTCTGGGCCCTGGGTCTTGGGTCTGGGTTTTGGGTCTGGGCCCTGGATCTGGTGTGGGCCCTGGGTCTTTTATGGGGCCTGGGTCTGGTGTGTGCTTGGGTCTGGGCCATGCTGGGGTGTGGCTGGGTCTGAGGCTGGTCTGAGACAGCACCATACTACCAGTCCACCACTGCCCTCTCGTCTGACGTCTTCTTCCTCCGCCAGTCGCTGTGTGTGACACGTGCGTCACACGCGTCGCACACGTGACTGGAGGGTGGTGCCAAAGCAGCGTGCACCACACGCTGCTGTAGGGCCACCCAGGAAGCCAGTACAGCTCCGGATTCGACTCCTAGAGTCTAATACCGGAGCTGATAAAAAGTAAGGGCGTGTCGCTGCTGACGTCAGGGCCCCAGCGGGCTGGGGCATAATGCCCTGATGGCGCCATCCTGATGGTGGCCGGGGGCCCTGCTCACCGGGCCCCACTCTGCTGCGGGCCCCATAGCGCCCGCGTGGGTCCCTATGGCGGTAGTTCCACCATTGACCCTATGTGTGTCAGGGTCTGGCCCCCCTCATCCCCCGTGCCGAGCTCACCTCCCCCAGAGCATCTCCGTCGACAGCCTTGCTCCCTGCCCAGCGGGTGCCGGGCTCGACCGTCGTCTCGATGGGCGTCGTTCCGCTGCAGCTCTTTGTGCCTGTGGGGGTCCTCCATCATACTGGCGGGGGATACCCCGTCCTGCTCCGGCCTGGTGTTGGGCGGTGGCTGCGTGTCACTCAGGAGGGGCGGGGCCTCGGCATTCACGTCATCGGGGAGATGACGCCGGGACCTCTATTCTCTGCCATTGGTGGAGTTAGTGGGGAGGAGGGACTTGACAGCTGAGGAGGGGATGGGCTTTCCTGGGTGCCCAATTTAAACCCCTCACTCCCATGGATAGATGTTCAGACGTTCTGTACTCCCTACCCTATACTTCCAGTTACCTGGTGCCTTCCAATACCTCCCTATCTACCTCACCTTCCCTCATTTGGATTTCCCGTATTGACCTCGGCTGACCCCCACTCTGAACGAACTTTGCCTGCCCCGATATTGGACTGTGTACCTCGACCTGCCTATGTTCTGCCGACCAAGATCTCTGCAACATTCCTTAATTTGTCTTCAATTCACACTATCCTGGAATTGGAAGATAAGGTACTGCATCCTGGATTCCAAACCTAGATCTACACGTGACAATATGGGATCGTCCACATATTTCAGAGGTAGTAGTGAAATATAGACATATTCCTATTCATGATTAAAAACCATTCATGTTTCCAGTCTGCGCCCCATCATCTTGAAATGTCACCAGCCGCCACTTGATTAAGGGTGTTAAAAAATACTTTCCAGACAGTTGTAGAATCTTCAGAATTTAGAAACAATATCCTGTAATATCTCAAGCCAATCCATAAAACATACGTGGATTGACTTGAAATATTACTTGAGATGACCTGACACTATTCTGTGTGTCCTTCATTTGTGGCAAGAAAAGGCAATCTATTTGTTACCCAGGGTTATACAATTTTGAAGAGGCATGATAACATAAATTCATGGCTCCCAAAAGCTGGGGTTATTTATTTATATATTTTTAATACCAGCTGTAGTTGTGATAAAAATTGCTTAATATTATTAATCTCCTTCTGCATTTGAGCTTCCAAGGTATAGGAAGCGAAGCACAACCGTATGATAACGTGCCAACCAAGATTCAACAGGAGTTTCGGCTCGGCTTGGAATGGTTGAGGAGCTACTAACATTTACAAGTCAGTTATATTGTTGAATCAGATTGTTTATGAGCAATATATTGATGTGTGTGCCCTTGACTACCTGATTTCTTCCCCTCAGTATCCTGTACTTGGTTTACCTTACATTAGCTGCTTTCTCGTAAAAAGATAAAGTAAATGGATTTGCCATGATCTTAGTATCCCCAAGATAAAAGGTCAGCTCCATCAAGTGACTGAAGAGAAGACAAAAATAGAAGCTCAAATCTGCATACTTAAGCCTGTTGACATTAGAATCCCTTTGCACGGTTTGTTTGTCGACCTTGAAAAAGGCTCACAAAAGCCGAAAGTTTGTTTTCTTAATGCATACTTAACAAATTAGATTTTTTAACCAGTCCCTGAGTGCTCCCATATGATAGTTCAGATATATAGACAATTATCTTATGGGCAGGGCCATCTGTTCCTTATGTTTTTATTATGTCTCATGTCTGTACTCCCTCATTGTAAATGTAACCATGTGCCCATTGTACAGCGATGCGGAATATGCTGGCGCTTTATAAATAAAGATTAATAATCATAATAATAATATATATATTGTTTAATTTGCATATACGGGCTGAGTGCTTTTCTACTGTGTGTATATATATATATATATATATAGATATATATGTAGCGCTACTCCCACGAGAGCCGCTAAATTTGACGGGCCTTCTGCCTCACTCCAGTGATCACCCACCTCCACCTCCGGCGCCAAGTAACACCAAGACAAGGTTATACTATAAATAAAAAAAGGGTTTATTAGGACCAGCGAGCAGCCCCTCTGTAGAACAAAGTAATCAACAGTATAACAATATCAATTGGAGTGATTTACCATCACTAGTCAGCACAATCATGAATAAATGAACAGTAAGCTTTGCAATACTTCAATGCGGTTCAATTATGGACTATAATTGACGTGACCGATATCAGTAACCTTTCTCAACCATGTAAATTCTACCTAACCACTGGCCAGTAGAAATTCCACAAGCTCTCAAGTCTGCTAGCGTTGAGGCCCTTTGAATTCTGCCGTTGGGTACCTTTAACATGAAACCATATTTGTATTCCACAAAGTGAGAAAGAAATCTTCGCAAAGTGTCACAGGGTAACAAGATTCGTAACTGCAGCAATTTTCCTTTTAGCTGAAGCTGCGTGGGCAGTAGAACTAGGCCGGACAACAAAGTTAGCGATATCAACTAATGCAGGATGGACGAATACCTCTCTCCGTTAGATACACTCACTCCTTCCCCGCTGGACAATAGCTCGATCTCTATCTCTAGCACTGGAAGCACACAAGGGCATCCGGATATCTTTTCCGCTAGATGCACGAGGACAGCTGAAAGCGCGATCAGCCAAACAGGAACGTCCACGCCATCCGCCTCGCCCTCTCTTGCACTGGTAACACACTAGGGCAGCCGGATCTCTCCTGCGCTGAACACGCGAGGACCACTGAATGCACAATCCTCAACACCGGACCGTCCACCCTGTCAGTATCGCCCTCTCTGGCTTCTCTCTGCTCTGCACATACTCTTCCTTGCCTGGAAAACACGGGCTCCTCCCTTCCCTCCTGGGAGGTGTAGTTTTCTTCCTGTATCATTGCACTAGGCTCTCTGTACTTGAAACTACATGTTCCAGAATCCTTTGCAATCCTTCCAGTCTTCCTGTCTTAAACACCTTCCTTTTGCCAATGAAGAGACAAGGAAAGGGAGGGGGTGAAATTCCCCCACAGCGGTGACAGGCTGCATGTCTCTGTCCAAACACAACAGTCCAAGAAGCCCCCGCTACATATATATAACAGGAGGGCAGCACTAAAAGCTTTTACTAAGCATATGGGGTGGATGCTTCTCATGACATACAGACACAACAAACCATGTGGAGACCTCTCCATTACACAAATGTTTGTTGCTAGTTACGAAGTCATGTTCGAACCATCGCATAGGCCTCTTTTTTTGCCTCCCCATGAAAAGTGACGCCCTAGGCCTAGTCGGCCTAGGCCAAGATACATGCCTGGATACAAGAGTAGTAGAAAATTATATAACGAAAAAAATAAAGGGCAGCATACTAAATAATTTTACCATTATTCAAAGAGACCACACAGGGTGGCAGGATGCATGGAGTGCCCCCTCACGCCAGCCTCGTTTGGCTGCTAGTGATATGTGAAGCAGAGGAGTTTCCCCCGCCCACATAGCTGCCACTCAGCAGACAGATTTTGAATATCCCACATGCCGTGGACCAACTCAGGGACTGATGATGTTACCATACTTTGTATCAGTGAATCTTCTCCTTCTGCTGCTTGAATTTGCTTTTGAAGGACCACTGAAGTTTAATGACATTACGTCAATTGTAATATTCACCGTTGTTTACAACGACGGAAAACTACGATGGTTACCGAATAATCTTGTGTAGAACACAAGCATAACCACTATCAAAGGTGGCTTTGTGATGTTGTAGTGTGTAAAGATGAAACTCATGTACTTTGGCCACCTAATGAGAAGGAAGGACTCACTGGAGAAGAGCCTAATGCTGGGAAAGATTGAGGGCAAAAGAAGAAGGGGACGACAGATAATGAGGTGGCTGAATGGAGTCACTGAAACAGTAGACGTGAGCTTAAATGGACTCCAGAAGATGGTAGAGGACAAGAAGGCTGGGAGGAACATTGTCCATGGGGTGCGCGATGACGTCAGTGCGCCGGGAGGCTAGAAAAGACGCAGATCAGGCTTCATCGAAGCCAGATCTGCGTGGGAGCCGCCAGGGAGGTAAGTATTACCGCCGGCTGGGCTCCTAACGCCGAGGACGTTCCATGCCGTCCTGCGGCATTAAAGCCTGTCTTGACAAAGCATCCGCATCTCGATTATTCACTCCAGGGCGATACTTCAGGCTGAACCGAAACCCTGACAGAGCGGCCAACCACCGATGTCCCGTTGCATCCAGCTTCGCAGTAGTAAGGACGTACGTAAGAGGATTGTTGTCAGTCTTTATCACAAATTCGGCTCCATACAGATAATATTTCAGCTTGTCTACTACCGCCCACTTCAAGGCTAGGAACTCCAACTTGTGGGTAGGATAGTTCTTTTCTGAAGGCGTAAGGCTTCGGCTTACATACGCTACAGGCCTCAACAATCTGCCATATTCTTGGTATCGGACTCCCCCTAGACCTTCTCTGCTGGCATCCACATGCAATTCGTACGGCTTATGAGGATCAGCGTAAGCCAGGACAGGAGCTCGAGTTAGACTCTCCTTCAGTTTCATGAAAGCACTTTCGCATTGATTAGTCCATTCTTCTTGGATGGATTCTCGAGCCTTCCTTGGCCCCGGAGCCGATGAGCTTCGATCAGAGACCTTGTGCCTTCTCCTGCGTCTTCCTTCTGTAGGAGCTTGTTCAGGGGTTGAGCTATCTTGGCAAATTCTCCTACGAATCTTCGGTAAAATGAGCAGAACCCCAGGAAAGATCTAAGTTCGGTAACGTTTCGGGGTCTAGGCCAGGAAGCTACGGCTTCCAACTTCCGAGGATCTGTCGCAACGCCTTCAGGTGAAACAACATGTCCCAGATACGTAATGGAAGGTTAACAAAATTTACACTTCTCCAGAGACAGTTTCAACCCCTCTTCATGGAGCCGCTTTAAGACCTTCTCCAACCGTTGTTCATGTTCTTCCAAAGTCTTCCCGAACACAATAATGTCATCCAGATACACTAACACTTCGATCAGGTTCATGTCCACGACTGTCTTCTCCATTAACTGTTGGAACGTGGCTGGAGCCCCCGTAAGGCCTTGCGGCATTCTGTTGAACTCAAAGAACCCCAGTGGACAGATGAATGCAGTCTTCTCTTTGTCCTCAGGATGCATTGATATCTGGTGATACCCACTTCGCAGGTCTAGTACACTAATCCATTTTGCTCCAGACAAAGGAGTGGCATATTGATCCCGAATAGTTCTCTGATTTAACGTGCGATAGTGTATACATAGATGGATAGAACCATTCTTCTTCCAAACCATCACTATTGGAGAGGCGTACGGACTCCTGGACACTTGAATCACCTTAGTCCTTTGTAGTTCATTCAGCTGTTCTTGTAGATCATCCAAGTCTCCCAGTGGAACTCGTCTTGACCTTTCTCGAAACGGCTTATCTTCCTGTAGTCGAATGCGATGCTCAGTACTCTTAGTTAGGCCCACGTCGAACTCGTCCTTCGAGAACAAATCCCTCCATTTTAGGATTTGGGACTGAAGACTAGAGATGAGCTGTTTGGGTTCGGTCGGTTCGGAGTTCGGCCCGAACTTTGGCAGTTCGAAAGTTCGCGAACTCCAAACTTTTTGGGTGTGTTCGGATCGAGTTCTAAATTTTTTTTTTTTTTAAAAAAAGTATAGAAAATGCTTAAAAAAATACTAAAAAATCTAGAAATAAAGAGACTCTTTACTGCAGAATATTATAAGCAATGGTTTATTAGATATTGAATTAAAAACTAATGTATACGTGGAAAGATTCTCAACTCTAAATGACCTCTGTTCACAAACGGGCATAACACCAGGTGTTTTTAGTCTGGTAATCAATTTGATACATTGCACACTATACTGAGGTACTGAGGGGGTGGGGAGGTTTCTGCTTTTGATTGAGATTTGAGCATTAATTTCCCTCTTAAAACTTCCTAATATGCTGCATTTAACTGGTGTTTGAAAAAAATTCAAAATAACATCTAAAGGAATGTTATTTTTCACCTCGGGATTAAACATTCACAGGGTTATTCAGAGAGCGGTGAAAAGCAGGAGAATAACCGGAGAAGTGAAAATTCTAGGTCAAAATAGCCAAACCAGAAAAATTCTCCCCTTTAACTCACTTTCCAAATTGGCTATTTGGTCTAGATTGTTCTCTTCTCCTGCCAGTTCTCCTGGCTTTAACCTCTCTCTCAGGGTTGTTCAGAGAAAGGTGAAAACCAGGAGAATGGCAGGAAAAGAGAACAATCTGGACCAAATAGCCGATTTGGCAAGTGAGATAAGGCTAGGGTCAGACTAACGCATTTTTCGCAGCGACCGTCAAAAAGTGCGTCCCAACGCATTGCCGTATTTTTTCACGGAATGCACAAAAACGGTCATACGATGCGCATTTTTGTGCGTGATTTTTTACGGATCCAAACCAGGAAACTTTGGGTGTTTGGACGTTATGTTGGCCGGACATGAGCAGTGTCTGATGTCTCCAAATCACGCACACACGCCGCTAGTGGACGCAGCGCACTCTGTACGTCCATACTAGCGGTTCTGCATTCTCGAAAAAATGCGTTCATTTTCCACTTGCGTTGCGCAGCCGGACTTTCGTGCGACCGTACTTCGTATATTGGCCGTCATTGCCCGTCATTTGCTGCTAGTGCGGCCGTGATTAAGTGCGCCTAAACGCACGTTAAAAATTCGCTAGTCTGACCCTAGCCTAAATGGGAGAATTTTTCTGGTTTGGCTATTTTGACCTAGAATTTTCCATTCTCCAGTCATTCTCCTGCTCTTCACCGCTCTCTGAATAACCCTGACAGGGTTATTCAGAGAAAGGTGAAACTCAGGAGATTGACTGAAGAGAAAATTCTAGGCCAAACCAGAAAAATTCTCCCATTTATCTCACTTTCCAAATCAGCTATTTGGTCTAGAATTTTCCTTTCTCCAGTCATTCTCCTGCTTTTGACCGCCAAAAAATCAGTAAACTTTTTCTGCGTGTCCGAAAATGTCTCCTCTTTTCATACAGACTGCTGCCCCAAGCAGTTGTTTATGGATAGATTAAAGGAAAAGCATTTACCGTCATTTGAAATGTAATTTTTTGGTTTTTACATATTTCTATACATCCTAGAAATTCACCAAAATTTTTTATTTTTAACCCTTATTTCATGGAAAACTCCCTGTCCCTTTAAAAACTTTATTTTTTTTACTTTTTGTCCTTGTTTCCTGTCCCCCAGGGCACTACCCGGACCCCCATACACCTTTTATGGCAAATATCTAGCATATATGCCCTCTTGGAGGAC
Source organism: Leptobrachium leishanense (assembly GCA_009667805.1). Lineage (NCBI taxonomy): Eukaryota > Metazoa > Chordata > Amphibia > Anura > Megophryidae > Leptobrachium > Leptobrachium leishanense. Next base: position 120,931,747 of record CM019068.1, read on the forward strand.
ACTCTAAAAAACGAATTTTCATCCCCATTGACTTGTATTGAGTTCGAGTTCGGGTTCAGATCCGAACATTTGGAAAGTTCGGGTTTGGCTCCGAACCGAACTCAGGGAGTGTTCGGCTCATCCCTACTGAAGACGTTTCTTCCATTCAGAAGAGATGGGAGCATCCTTAGGATTGAACCTTTCAGCTGGGTTCTCTTTGTTCACTCCCCCTCTTAAATCAGTAGGGGAGAGAGGCCTAGCGGACTCTACTTGCCCGATAGGCATTCGTGCATTCAGGATCACTGGAGAATCAGACACATTACATACACTAACTGAGACTCTTCCTCGTGTTCGTTTCAAAGCTCTTGTGGAGATTATTTCAGGGATTACTTCTACTCCGGCTTCACTCCCATAATTGAAATCCGTTTCCAGTACCACATAGGGACCCGGTTGTGATCCGTTCAACTTGACTGAAGCCTGGAAACTCGCCACTTCTCCTGATTGCAGAACCTTCTCCATAACTCCCAATCTCCACAGGCGCCCCACTTCGGCAGGTGCCTTTTGTTCTTCGACCATTCGCTGATAGACCGGACGTAACATCGGGTGTACTCCCCTGGTAGAACCTTCTTCCATTACTATAGGAGTCAGGAGACGTCGCACCAGATCAGTATTCGCCCCCACTATCATAGAACTTCTGATGGCCCTGAAGGCCGAGGACACACAATGGCCAATGCATCACAACCTCCAGACTTTTCGATTACTTCGGATCCGATTTCTAGCTTCACCTGTAGATATCCGTCATAGGGAAGTTTCTCAGTTCCGATACCCCAGATCTCAAGGTCCTTTAATTTCTGTAGTGGTATGTGCCTCAAGTGCTTCTCGTAGAAGTCTCGATAGATCAACGTCACTTGAGCCCCGGAGTCTAACAGAGCTTTAGTGTAGACTCCCTCCACTTGGATTGGAACGATGGGAGAAGGACCTATCAGCTGGTCAGGAAACTTTGTCGTAGCAGCAGAAAGTTTAGACCCAGTTCGCTGTACCCTGGCCTTCTTCTTGGCCCGTGTAGGTTTTGGGTGTACATTGCTTCCCCATGACATAGAACCGGATACTAAGGGAGTAACTCTTTCAGTCCTGGTAGGCTCAGCAGTTGGTAAGACTCTGGGCCCTCTCTGCCTTTCGGTTCTGGCTTTTATTTTGGAGCGGTTTTCAACCATTGGGCACCTGGTTTGCTCCTTCACTTGGGCCCTCTGGCGTTTCCCGCCTGTGAGGTAGATAGCAGCCCTTCCAAGGCTTTTAGGAACTCTTCTACCTTATTTCCTTCAGGCCTTTGGCTTTTGCATTGTGCTCGGAAATGACCCATTTCCCCACAGTTGAAGCATCTCTTCTTGGATGACGGAGACGCAGTTGTTCATGGTGACTCTGTTGAAGGACCCTGCCCAGACGCCATAGCAACTCCCGTTGTCCGCATATCAGTGAGGAACCTCTGCATATCCGTCTGTGTCTCTGCCACCTTCAAAAGTACTCGGCACAGGTCAGTGTGTGCTTGTTTCAGCTCAGCTTGAGCTTCTTGTACCTTCTTAACGGTTTTGTGTAACTCACTATATGCAGGGAGGGTTGGTTCTTTGGCAGTACTCTCTGTGGATATAGGAAAGAGCAGATGCTCTTGTCCGTCAACTTCAGATCCATAGGCGTCCAACGAATCATCTTCAGTTTGCAGATATTCATTATGCCTTACTGGTTGTGCGTAAGCTCTTTCTCCTCTCCTTAAAGACTTTTCTTCTAGCAGAGCCTCTTCCTCTCTAACAGCTCGAATCAGTTCCAGGTATTTCAACTCTCGGTTACCTTCTCTGGTTCTCAGCTGTAGCATCACAGGATCTAGAGGTTGAGCGCCCCTCAATATCTGCTGCATTCGGATTTTATCTATTGTGGCTGGTTTGGCCCCTTTCTTAAGGAGTATCTGGTGCAGAATCTTATCTAGGTGCCTCATGTATTCAGTAATTTTCTCACCTTTTCGCTGGTAGGTATGTTCATACTGGTACATGAAATCAGCGGCCTTTTCTGTTTGCCCAAAGACTTCTTGTAATACGTTTAGGTAATCTAAAGCAGTGCAGTCTTGTTTACTCAATTTCAGGTTTCTGACAGCCTCTGACGCAGGTCCCTTTAAGCTCTCAGTGATTCTTTGCTTCTTCTGCGCTTCAGGGACGTCCCACTCATCCAGAGCCTGCATCGCCTGTTCTACCCATTCTTCAAAGGTTTCTTCTCCCGCCGGAGTTGGTACGTTTCCTGTAAAATTTCTCAACCGTCGATAACCAAAGTAAGTGTGTGGAGGGCTTGTTCTTTGACATTTAGCCAGCAAGTCTCCAATAGCCAATAGCCACTATGAATTCAGGCCCGATCATGGCCAGCGGACTGGGCGCGGGAACATTCGTGGGATCGCCACGTGGCGCACATGGCTGAATCAGTTGAACTTCCACCTCATCGGTCAGCTTCACGCTCGCACCCTGAAAACACACTGGAACACCCTTTCTCCACTCAAAAAGAACATACGTGTGAGAAGTATCCGGGTTCGCTTTAATGTCCAGGATTAACCCCCGATGATCTGGTGTCAGAGCGGCCGCGGCCCGGCGAATCTGATCTTCGGCCCAAGTGTCTGCAGGAATATCCATGACTATGCTTAACTCTATCTGACTACTTTGCTCCTCACAGCAGTGTCTGGATCCATAATTAACCCTTTAAATGCGGTTTATTACAGAGACTATAATCCCAGACGAGCCCCCACGTGTAGCGCTCACTCCCGGAGGAGCCGCTGAATTTAACCTCGGGTTAGTCTCACCGCACTAGGGAATAAATATACACCAGCACTGTTGTGGATTTTATAGATTATTGGGATCAGTAAAGTATATAAAGTGGCATATATAATGTAAACACGGTATATAGAAGACAGGACTTCGTAATGCGAGAAACGCGCAGCGATAAAAGAAAAGTTTAACCCCTTCGTTCTTTTGAGTGTAAGTCCCGTGAAGGTAATGTCCCAAAAAGGAGTGTGTGTATGTGATCTCAGGTACCCGGGTACTATAATCGACTGGCCAGTGAATGGATTGAGCAAATCTTCAACTAGTCACGTTGGGGCCCTGTAGATTTAAACAATACTGCAGTGTGCTTTCTTTAAACTTTGACTGTGGCCTGGAAGGCCTCTCACCCATCCGCTAGACAATCTGTTCTGCTGTCCGATCAAGGATCTCTCTCCGCTTGGATTGTACTGGAACTCTGTGCCACCGTATCCGCTTCTCCTGCTTGTCTGATTTCGGTAACTAGAATCACTGCCTACCGCCTGCACTCCCAGTGGATCCTCGCGGTCTCCTAACTCGGGGTCCAAACCGGAACATTGTGTCTGCGCAAACTTCTCAGGCTGCGGTTGTCCTTCGTCCTTCCCCACCCACTTCCTGTCTCCGCCGCAAAGCATGATGGAAAACGTAGTCCCATTGTGTCCAGCATACTTTACATTGCGCTTTTCTCCCCCTGGTGGCCAAACCCGAGCAATTACAGCAACAGAAATTAAAACAGCGCTACATAAGCATCATGCTCTGCAAACGTTTGGGAGCACATAAAAGGGGCTTCTTAAATATGGCTATTAGTGGTTTGGGATCTGTTTCAGCTGTGATTGTATCCCGACCATAAAGATAGTGATGGAAGCGCTGACAGGCAAACACAATACTTAAACATTCTTTTTCAATTTGAGCATAATTTTGCTCAGCTGATGAAAGAGCTCTGGACGCATATGCAACTGGCTGCTCCTCTTGCAGTAGACAACATCTTAGGCCATTTTTGCTTGAATCACTTTGTATTGTAACAGGCTTTGTGACAGCATAATATTTTAACACCGGAGAGGCAGTGACCAATTGTTTTATTTTCTGCACTGCCTGGTCATGTTTGGGAAGCCAGTGCCACACTGCATCCTTATCCAGAAATCTTCTTAATATCTCACACACCTCAGACAGGTGTGGCATGAATTTAGCTAGATATGTGACAAAGCCAATAAAACACTGTAATGCTTTGGCATCAGCAGGCTGTGGCATGTCCACAATGGCTCTAATCTTATCAGGGTCTGCTTTTAAGCCTTGTGAGGACAGTATATGTCCATGGAAATGGACTTCTTGCACCTTGAATTGCAATTTCTTTACACTGAGTCTCAGCCTCACCTGCCTGCAACTATCCAGTAGTGCTAGTAGCTTCTCATCATGGTCATGCGCAGCTTCTTCATCTGTATCACCGCAGCCAACTATGAGAATGTCATCGGCTATTGGCTCAATTCCATGGAGCCCACATAATAGTTCATGCTACTTTTGCTGATATACCTCCGGTGCTACAGAGACTCCAAATGGCAGTTGGAGACATCTTTTTCTGCCCCAAGGAGTCCAGAATGTGGTCATGTAGCTACTCTTTTCATCTAGTTTGCACTGCAAAAAGGCATCTCTAGCATCAACAAGGGTAAAAATCCGTGCTTTGGGTAGTTTGTGCAAAACATCGTCAAGTGTTGGCATTAAGTAGTGTGACAGTCTCCGGGCCATATTCAAAAACTTGGGATCGATGCAAATTCTGATCTTCTCAGGCTTCCTAATAACTACCATGTTGCTTATCCAATCCGTAGGCTCTGATACTGAAATAAGATGCCCTTCAGCTTCATACTTATCCAGTTGCGCTTTCACCTGCGGCTTAATGGCTACTGGCACATTGCGTGGTGCACATTGTACTGGTGGAATGGTAGGGTCAAGTTCAAAGTGAACCTCTCCTGGAACAGATATTATGGGGCCATCGAACACATCACTATAGACTTTATGGATTTGCTGTTTTGTTAGTGGCCTAGTCAAGGATTTCGCGGACAGATTATCGACATTGTGGAGCTCAGCAGGAATGGTGAACTGCATCAGACCCAGGTGCTCACATGTGGAACCAGACAGTAGCGGTTTCTGATCGGCTTCCACAATCTCAAATTCAAGTTTGTGCATATGTCCACGAATGCAGCATTCTGTTTGGAAACGTCCCAATGATTCCATTAGCTCCCCTGAAAATAATTTCAATTTGACACTAGGCTGAAGAGGTGCCCTGGGTGCCAGTTTAATTTTGTCTTTTAAACTCATGACAGTACATGTTGCACCCGAGTCCAGCTGGCAGGGTTGGCATATATTATTTAGTATGAGATTTACAAACCATTTTTGTCCTTTAGATTGTACAGCACTAATGCATTCCTTCGTGTAAACCACATCTGTGCTAAGCAAGTGTGCATCCTCAAGATCTGACCTGTGTTCAACTGTGTGCAGGTTCCTTGCTTCTCTTTTACTGGACAAACACACTCCAGCAAAATGATTTAATCTACCACATGCTCTACAGCTTTTCCCATATGCAGGACACTGTCCTTTTTCTCGTATATGTACATTGCCACAGTACTTGCACGATGTAAGCGTGCTCCCAGGTGAGTTGCGGAGATGATTTTTGTGCTGGTGCTGGTGGTTCTTCAAGCTTGGCTGTTGCTTGGAGGCTGCATTAATACTGTCAGTCTGTTTATCCTGCTCCATAGCTCTCATATGTTTGTCAGTAAACTCTGCAGTACGACATATCACAATTGCTGCTGGTAGATTTAAATCATGTTCTCTTAATAGGCGTCAACGTGTGCTTTCACTAGTGATACCTAGAACTATTTTGTCACGAATAAGTTCATCTCTCAGAGACCCATACTGAAAGCTTGCAGCTTTTTCTCTAAGCCATGTGACAAAGTTATCTATTGTTTCACCTTCTTCTTGCTTGCAGCAGCCAAATATATAGCTTTCATATATGACATTTTTAGAGGGTCTGAAAAAAACTTCTAATGCATCCAGGATAGCTTTAGTGTCACTCTTCTGTGAGGTTCAGATTATGCTTGTAAACATGAATGCATTCACTGCTCATCACTCTCCTCAGTGTAGCTGCTTGCACTGCTGCAGGCTTCTCATGTAATCCTGTTGCTAGTGAGTAATCCTCAAACTCAGCTCTGAAGTTATCCCAGTTACTGCTGCAATCCCCACTCACCCTCATTGTCTCAGGTAGTGGAATGCTGTGTGCAGCTGCCATGATGCTGGTTTTCTTGCTTCCAGTGCTCAGATTTCAGTACAGGACTGCAATCACTACAGGAGGCACAGTCAGCTCTAAGGCCTCTCACTGCAAGACTGGCAAGCTTTCAGCGTCCCATGAGTAGAAACAGCGCAGATTCAAGTGCTTCTGACACCATGTTTTATGTGGATAACAATGACAGTGCAAGCCATTAGTGAACAGAAGTCATGTTCCTAGAAGAGACACACAGAACAGAACAGGAAACGCATCACAGGAAACAAGTGCCATAGAGATAAATCATAGAGTTGCATATAAACAAAACATAACACTCATAACAGCAGCCCCCTCACTTTATTCTCGTGCCTCCCCAACAGCAGGCAGCCCCACCTCACTAAATCCCTCCCTGCAGCAGCCAGCCCCACCTCACTAAATCCCTCCCTGCAGCAGCCAGCGCCCTCACTAAATCCCCACTGCAGCAGCCAGCCCCCAAACTAAATCCCCCTGCAGCAGCCAGCCCCCTCACTAAATCCCCCTGCAGCAGCCAGCCCCCTCACTAAATCCCCCTGCAGCAGCCAGCCCCCTCACTAAATTCCCCCCTGCAACAGCCAGCCCCCTCACTAAATTCCCCCCTGCAACAGCCAGCCCCACCTCACTAAATCCCCCCTGCAGTAGCCAGCCCCCTCACTAAATCCCCCCCTGCAGCAGCCAGCCCCCTCACTAAATCCCCCCTGCAGCAGCCAGCCCCCTCACTAAATTCTCCCCTGTGGCAGCCAGCCCCACCTCACTAAATCCCCCTGCGGCAGCCAGCCCCCCTAACTATAATCCCCCCTGCAGCAGGCAACCCCCCTCACTATAGTCCCCCCCACAGCAGGCAGTACCCCCTCACTATAATCCCCCCACAGCAGGCAACCCCCCTCACTATAATCCCCCCACAGCAGGCAGCACCCCCTCACTATAATCTCGCCCCCCTCACTATAATCCCCCCCTACACAGTGCACATTTCTGTGGGTTTATTTTTATTGCGGTGTTGCTCTGTGATAAACATACACAGCGAACGTTTCTGGTGGTTTATTGTGGTGTTGCTCTGTGATAAACCGACACATCGCACTTTTCTGTGGTTATATTGCTGTGATGCTCTGTGACAAATATACACAGCGCACATTTCTGGGGGTTTATTGCTGTGTTGCTCTGTAATAAGCATACACAGCGCACATTTCTGGGGGTTTACTGCTGTGTTGCTCTGTGATAAACATTCACAGCGCGGCGTTAGTGCTCACGTGGACTGACCACTTGCTAATTCAACCAATTAGAGAACCTGTGATCAGCGGCGTAGCATGGGTTGTCAGCGCCCGGGGCCAGGCAAGAATTGTGCGCCCCCCAATCTGTGGACACGGTAACACACTCTGATTCTCTTCTACCAGTAGAGTATTGACCCCCTTTTATCCCACAAACACATGTATTGTATATTAACAAAATATTGATATAATAAAAAAAGAAACACACATGAACCCCCACGCTACACCACTGCTACCAATCACCCTGTCCCAGTATACCCTAGCATAGTTCCACTCTCTCCCAGTACCCCGAGTCACTCTCTCAGTACCCCCCACTTTTTCCCAGTACCCCAGTCTCTCTCTCCAAGTACCCCAGTCACTCTGTCTCTCCCAGTACCCCCAGTCACCCTCTCCCTCCAAGTACCCCAGTCAATCTCAGTACCCCACTTTCTCCCAATACCCCAGTCACTCTCTCTCCAAGTACCCCAGTCACTCTCTCTCCAAGTACCCCAGTCACTCTCTCTCCCAGTACCCCAGTCACTCTCTCTCTCCCAGTACCCCCAGTCACTCTCTCTCTCCCAGTAAGCCTCTCCGTCTCTCTCTCTCCAAGTACCCCCACTTTCTCCCAGTATCCCAGTCACTCTCTCTCTACCCAAGTATCCCCAGTCACTCTCTCCCAGTATCCCCAGTCATTATCTCCCCGAACCTCCAGTCACCCTCTCCCTGTACCCCCTCACTGTGTGTTGGTCACGCTGCTCTGGTGTCACACAGTGTCGCCTACCTGCATGGAGTTGTTGGTGGCCCGGGGGAGGGGGGGCTGTCCAGGGGGCTTAGTGGGGACTGGATTTTAAATGTGCTGCAGGGCAGGTGCCTTCAGCGGCTGCAGGGCTGCCAGCGGCAGGGGGGCTGGAACAGGGCTTCAAGGGGGGCTGACAAGCATGGTACAGGGTGTTTCATCAAAAAAGCTGCGCTGCTTCACGTGACATATGTCAGCGTTAAGGAGGAGTCAGGACAGGATCAGAATTTCTGTGCTGGTCCTCCCTTCTGGACACAGAGTGCAAAGTCAGTGCCAGCGTCGCAAAACTGGCAGACTCCTTGCTGATCCTTGCTGGAAAATATTAGTGGTTCAAATTTCTTTTGAAATTTTGTGCCCCTAAGAAAACTGCACCTGGGGCGACCTCCCCTGAGGCCCCCCCCACGCTACGCCACTGCCTGTGATCCAGTATACTTGACATGCATGCATGACTGATCTTTGAAAAAATGGTTGAATTTACACATTTCATTTTATTTGATTATCTCTTAAAATAATGGATACAAAATATACAATTAGGGACTTTGTATACACTTTTAATAACATAGAGAGGAAGAGGCGGAGCTCTAAACGGAATAGATGGAGCCCAATTAAGGGGTGCGGCTTAAACACGAAGAGGCGTGACCTTGACAGGAAGAGGTGTGTCAAATTTAAATTGGGGGGGGTGCACAAGTTTAGTCAGGCCTAGGGCAGCACAAAACCTAAATACACCACTGCTTGTATCTGACCAGGTGCATGATATCTATCATTTTATTCACAGTGACTGATGATGCAGTAAACTGGCTGTCAAGATGATGCTTTATCTTGTTTAAATCTGATGTTATGGTGAAAATTGCCATCACAATTTATGCTGCTAAACTGCAAATCACTGGTCAGAAGGTCAGTTAGTGCTGCTTGATAGCTGCAGTTAATCCTCTGATGAGTAATCACTCAAGAATTAAGCTTTGAAAAGTCACTTTCATGCAGTCAAGTTTAGCATCTGGCAGGCACCTGTTTAATATGCTGTCACTTGAATCCAGTTGGTTTAATTTGAAACCCAATGCCTACATTATGGATGTGTATATTTGCAGTTGCTATGTTGTTTGGTTACCAAAATTATAGTGACAATGGGCAGTAGCTCAGAGTATGTCCTTAATGGCAGTAAAATACATTTATATAAGACATGGTCAACAGGTACACTTTTTCACTACAATTTATCCTTTTTTTATTACATTTAAATCTTGCAGATAGTATTAAATACAATAAAGCACAATAAATATCACAGGGAATATGACAATACAGTGGGTACACGTAAGTCAAAACCAAGTGCATAATCAGCATAATAATAATGCAATATAGCCAAAAAGCAGTATATCACTACATAATCACTAGCATATAACAATGGGATACATACAAATAGATTCCCAATGTTTTGGCAGAAACTTTAAGAAAGGCAGTCGTCTATGGAAAGGTAGGCACACACACACACACACACACACACACACACACACACACACACACACACGTAGCGTGGGTTGTCAGCGCCCGGGGCAAGGCAAGAATTGTGCGCCCCCCCCAACCTGTGGACACCGTAACACACCCTGATTACCTTCTATCAGTAGAGTATTGACCCCCTTACCCCACAAGCGCATGTTTGGAAAATATTGACAAAATACTGATATAATAAAAAATGAAACACACATGCCCCCCACGCTACACCACTGCTACCAGTCACCCTGTCTCAGTATACCCTAGCATAGTTCCAATCTCACACTATACCCGGTCACCTTCTCCCAGTACCCCCCAGTCACCAGTGGCGTAACTAGAAACCTGAGGGCCCCGGTGCAAGAATCCATGAATCCAAAAAGATCTATATTTTTACTTTTTTCCCCTGCAATATAAATAAAGATAGTATTGCCCCAGCTCACAAGGATATATATTGCCCCAGCTCACACAGGTATACAGTCAGGTCCAGAAATATTGGGACATCGACACAATTCTAACATCTTTGGCTCTATACACCACCACAATGGAGTTGGAATGAAACAAACACAATGTGCTTTAACTGCAGACTGTCAGCTTTAATTTGAGGGTATGTACATCCAACTCAGGTGAACGGTGTAGGACTTACAGCAGTTTGCAGATGTGCATCCCATTTGTTAAGGGACCAAAAGTAATGGGACAATTGGCTTCTCAGCTGTTCCATGGCCAGGTGTGTGATATTCCCTCATTACCCCAATTAAAATGTGCAGATAAAAGGCACAGAGTTCATTTCAAGTGTGCTATTTGCATTTGGAATCTGTTGCTGTCAACTCTCAAGACGAGATCCAAAGAGCCTTCACTATCAGTGAAGCAAGCCATCATTAGGCTGAAGAAACAAAACAAACCCATCAGAGAGATAGCAAAAACATTAGGCGTGGCCAAAACAACTGTTTGGAACATTCTCAAAAAGAAGGAACGCACCGGTGAGCTCAGCAACACCAAAAGACCCGGGAGACCACGGAAAACAACAGTGGTGAATGACCGAAGAATTCTTTCCCTGGTGAAGAAAACACCCTTCACAACAGTTGGCCAGATCAAGAACACTCTCCAGGAGGTAGGTGTATGTGTGTCAAAGTCAAAAATCAAGAGAAGACTTCACCAGAGTAAATACAGAGGGTTCACCACAAGATGTAAACCAATGGTGAGCCTCAAAAACAGGAAGGCCAGATTAGAGTTTGCCAAACAACACCTAACAAAGCCTTCACAGTTCTGGAACAAGATCCTATGGACAGATGAGATAAAGATCAATTTGTAAAAGAGTGATGGGAAGAGAAGAGTATGGAGAAGGAAAGGAACTGCTCATGATCCTAAGCATACCACCTCATCAGTGAAGCATGGTGGTAGTAGTATCATGGCGTGGGCATGTATGGCTGCCAATGGAACTGGTTCTCTTGTATTTATTGATGATGTGACTGCTGACAAAAGCAGCAGGATGAATTCTGAAGTGTTTCGGGCAATATTATCTGCTCATATTCAGCCAAATGCTGCAGAACTCATTGGACGGCGCTTCACAGTGCAGATGGACAATGACTCAAAGCATACTGCAAAAGCAACCAAAGAGTTTTTGAAGGGACAGAAGTGGAATGTTATGCAATGGCCAAGTCAATCACCTGACCTGAATCCCATTGAGCATGCATTTCACTTGAAGACAAAACTGAAGGGAAAATGCCCCAAGAACAAGCAGGAACTGAAGACAGTTGCAGTAGAGGCCTGGCAGAGCATCACCAGGGATGAAACCCAGCATTTGGTGATGTCTATGCGTTCCAGACTTCAGGCTGTGATTGACTGCAAAGGATTTGCAACCGAGTATTAAGAAGGGCAAGCTTGATTTATGATTATTATTCTGTCCCATTACTTTTGGTCCTTTAACAAGTGGGAGGCACATCTGCAAACTGCTGTAAGTCCTACACCGTTCACCTGAGTTGGATGTACATACCCTCAAATTAAAGCTGACAGTCTGCAGTTAAAGCACATTGTGTTTGTTTCATTCCAACTCCATTGTGGTGGTGTATAGAGCCAAAGATGTCAGAATTGTGTCGCTGTCCCAATATTTCTGGACCTGACTGTATATTGCCCCATCTCACACGGGTATATATTGCCCCCAGCTCACTTGGGTATATATTTCCCCCATCTCACACGGGTATATATTGCCCCCAGCTCACTTGGGTATATATTGCCCCCAGCTCTTATGGATATATATTGCCCCCAGCTCTTATGGATATATATTGCCCCCAGCTCTTATGGATATATTTGTCTCCAGCTCTTATGGATATATTTGCCTCCAGCTCTTATGGATATATTTTCCCCCAGCTCTCATGGGTATATAGAAGTGCCCCCAGCTCTTATGGGTATATAGTGCCCCCAGCTACCCTCCTCTGCTGCCGCCGGCGTTCTGTTCCTCTCCGAGACGAGCGGCCGCTGAAAGCCTACAGCCTGGCCGCTCACCGGAAACCACCTGTCCAGCGCAGCCGAGTTCTCGCGAGAGGATCTCATGCGCCGGTCAGGTAGTTCCCATCCCACGAGCGGCCAAGCTGAAAACCAGCGACCGCTCGCAGGGAGAGGAACGGGCGCTCTGCCCCAGATTCCGGTGCTGATTGCCAGAATCTGGCGGGCGGCGATGGGCCCCCCTCCAGTGGCGGAATGCCAGGGCCCTGTTGCAACCGCGACCGCTGCAACCCTATCTCTCCAAGTACCCGCAGACACTCTCTCTCCCAGTACCCCAGTCACTCCCTCATTACCCCCACTTTCTCTCAGTACCCCCAGTCACTGTCTCTCCCAGTACCCCCAGTCACTCTCTCTCCAAGTACCCTCATCAATCTTTCTCTCCCAGTATCCCAACAGTCACTCTCTCCCTGTATCCCCAGTCTCTCTCTCTCTCTCTCTCTCTCTCTCTATCCAAGTACCCCCAGTCACTCTCTCTCAGTATCCCCAGTCATTCTCTCCCTGAAGCTCCAGTCACCCTCTCCCAGTATCCCCTCACTGTGTGTTGGCCACGCTGCTCTGGTGTCACACAGTGTTGCCTCCATTCGTGGAGTTGCTGGTGGCCCAGGGGGAGCTGTACAGGGTGCTTAGTGGAGACCGGATTTTTAATGTGCTGCAGGGCAGGCGCCTCCCTCCCTCCTTTCTGTTCTGTGGCTGCAGGGCTGCCAGCGGTGGGAGGCTGGCACAGGGATTCAAGGGGGGCTGACAAGCTTGGAACAGGGTGTTCCGTCGAATAATGCTGCACTGCTTCATGTGACTCATGTCAGCGTTAAGGAGGAGTCTTAGTACAGGACCCAAATTTTCTGCTCTGGTCCTCCCTTCTGGACTCTGAATGCTAACTCACCACCGGCGCCGCAAAACTGGCGCCTGCCTTTGCAAGGGCCTCTCACGGACACCAGTGTCCGTGAGCAAACACCTTCCTGATCCCTGCTGGAAAATATTAGTGGTTCAAATTTCTTTTGAAATTTTGCGCCCCTGAGAAAATTGCGCCCGGGGAGACCGCCCCCGAGGCCCCCCCACGCTACGCCACTGCACACACACATACAGGGTTATTCAAAGAGAATCGAAAAGCCACCGCACGTTTGACTTTTCATTCTCTTCAATTCGGTGCGATTTGGCGATCCCATTTCAGTGACCCTGCGATGTATTCAGCAAGCACCACAGGGCCGTCGTAGTGCAGGGAAAAGCCGCCACAAACCTGCCGAACACTCACCGCAAAACCCAGGCGAATACACACCAAAACCGGCAAAAACATCTGGATTAACCCCGCCGAACACGCTGGAGAAACCCGAGCAGGAGCCGATCAGAGCACAGAGCAGCCGCTGGAAAAACCCGACACCGCAGATGAATGGATTGAGAAAAAAAAAAAACAGTACGCTTGAGTGTTTGAAAAGTGAAACGCTGTTTGCAAAGAAACTACTGAGCGAAAATGTCTGAAATTTACATCTAAGATCCAATGAATGATAATAAAATGGCCTGTTACAGAAAAAATAAAAGATTTTTAAAAAAACCTGAATTTTTTTCCACTTAAAAATACCGAAAAATGCCTAAAAGATCCTAAAAAATCGAAAGATAAAGAAACTTTTTACTGCAGAATATTATAATGAACAGTTTATTAGATATTGCATTAGAACAGGAATATTTTTAACATTGAAGCCTATGGGATTCGCCTGAATAAACCTGTTGAATGAAACCACTGAATAGCAGGGCATTTCGGCAACTTTTCACTGCTGGTTTTTGTTCTTTGAACAGACAAAGCATTGCTTCTCTTATGGGGATTTCACTGCCCTCGAACAGGCAACGAACTGGCACCATATGTGCAAGCAATTTGCCAACATTTGGCGAACTGCCTGCTCTCTGGATAGCCGAATGGCCAGGAAAGGTAACCGTACGCTGAATTTCAGCGTTCGGTTACCTTTCGCCAGCAATTCGGAGCGCTTTGAATAACCCTGATACACACACCTAAAATGTATGAAGCACGATGGAAAGTATTTCCGACACTTGAGGGGTTATTCAAAGAGCACTGACCTACCAACATTCTAAAACAACACAACTTTTCAAAGCTGTTTGCAAGAAACTACTGCATGAAAATTCCTGAAAATTACATATAAAGTCCTATGAATACTAGCAAAAAGAAAAAGAAGAGATCAGTATACCAACCAATCAGCGGCAATAGAAGTATCATTTAAAACGTAACTTTTATTTTAATGGTTTATAATCAATAAAATTCAGACCTAACACACATATAAGGTGAATAGTGACAGACTCATGCAGAGGGTGCGTCAATAAGAGTACCAGCACACATATAAGGATATAATAGCAAAAAGGTCTGTTACAGAAAAAAGCCTGTTTAACCCCTTCACTGCGGAATACGTGTGGGGAATCTCCTGCTATATGTGGAGGCCGTTCCCCATTGGTGCATCTTGGCCTAGGCCGACAATTTACAGGGGGGCGCACCCCGCCGCTCGATTGGGACCCACCGCCCTGCCAGACCTGAAATCCGTGAGACATAGGCCTTGGCACTCTGGACCTCACCAGCCAGCGTCCCCTCCCCCAACCGCCGGTGTTGGCGAACACATGATGGGCTACGTAAAACAGGCGGCCGGCACACTTCCGGTGCACGTGTACGACGTCATCAGAAGTGCGCCGGTCTGCACATTTTGAGCGGTCCCCTCGTGCAGAGCGCACGGCTTTTTGTTGTTTCCGCTCAGATGGTCAGCCCGACTCTGTGAAGGAATACCAGGAATAGGCCTCGAGTCACAATAACCTTATGCCCCCCCCTTTCAAAATGCCGATCAAGACCTGTCATTAGCCATCTGGTGATCCCCTCATGCAGAACACCAGCACCTGCCTCTCCAGCATGCCGCCGACCGACCCTCCTGCGTCCTCTGATGGGCCGTGCAGCTCAGTGGCTGACGACCTGCAGATGCTGGACAGTGCATCCTTCGGTGAGAGGGGACCGTGTGTGTGGATGCCGCGTCTCCCCCTGCCTGTCCACAGGGCCGTCTTTAACGCGGGCAAAAGGGGCAGCTGCCCGGGCCCAGTCATTGTTGAGGGGACCAAAGCAGCTGTCCCTTGGGCCAGCGTAAATACCTGCCGCTGAATCCGTTTGATAATTCTGAGCTCCAAGTCCGGTATGAATCACTGTCTGAGTGTCGCCTGCTGACATCACCGGAGCATTGCATGCCGGGAGATGCAGTTCACTGGTTTTCTGGTAGATTGAAGACAACCAGTGTAGAACTACATGTTCCGGCATGCAATGCTCTGGTGATTTCATCAGGCGGCGCCCAGACAGTGACAGTAATCCGGCACCAACAGTTTTCAGGGGGAACAACATGTGAAGAGGCAGAGAAGCAGGCGCTGTCGCTGAGCTGCATGGAGGCCAGAGGGAGGCAGCAGTCCCCCCAGCTTGGGCTGTGAGTATGCTCTGCACTCTCACAACATTCTACATTGCACTCTGCTTCAGTCAACCCCAGCTCCGGTCTCCCTACCTCTGCATCTCTCCCCCCTGCTCCTGTCTCCCAGCCTCTGCATCTCTCCCCCCTGCTCCTGTCTCCCTGCCTCTGCATCTCTCCCCCCTGCTCCTCTCTCCCAGCCTCTGCATCTCTCCCCCTGCTCCTGTCTCCCAGCCTCTGCATCTTTCTCCCCTGCTCCTGGCTCCCTGCCTCTGCATCTTTCCCCCTGCTCCTGTCTCCCAGCCTCTGCATCTCTCCCCCCTGCTCCTGTCTCCCAGCCTCTGCATCTCTCCCCCCTGCTCCTGTCTCCCTGCCTCTGCATCTTTCTCCCCTGCTCCTGTCTCCCTGCCTCTGCATCTTTCTCCCCTGCTCCTGTCTCCCTGCCTCTGCATCTCTCCCCCCTGCTCCTGTCTCCCAGCCTCTGCATCTCTCCCCCCTGCTCCTGTCTCCCTGCCTCTGCATCTCTCCCCTGCTCCTCTCTCCCAGCCTCTGCATCTCTCCCCCTGCTCCTGTCTCCCTGCCTCTGCATCTCTCCCCCCTGCTCCTGTCTCCCAGCCTCTGCATCTTTCTCCCCTGCTCCTGGCTCCCTGCCTCTGCATCTTTCTCCCCTGCTCCTGTCTCCCAGCCTCTGCATCTCTCCCCCTGCTCCTGTCTCCAGCCTCTGCATCTCTCCCCCCTGCTCCTGTCTCCCTGCCTCTGCATCTTTCTCCCCTGCTCCTGTCTCCCTGCTCTGCATCTTTCTCCCCTGCTCCTGTCTCCCTGCCTCTGCATCTCTCCCCCTGCTCCTGTCTCCCAGCCTCTGCATATCTCCCCCCTGCTCCTGTCTCCCTACCTCTGCATCTCCCCCCTGCTCCTGTCTCCCTACCTCTGCATCTCCCCCCTGCTCCTGTCTCCCAGCCTCTGCATCTCTCCCCCCTGCTCCTGTCTCCCAGCCTCTGCATCTCTCCCCCCTGCTCCTGTCTCCCTACCTCTGCATCTCTCCCCCTCCCAGTTCCTACTCCTGCCTTTCACACAATACACTGGAAGCAGCAGCTAGGAGAGTGCCGGGTACCTGGCTGTCAGCCGTGCTTGCTGCTTGCACTTGCAATCATGCGATTGTGTGTGGGCACCTCAACATCTCATACATGGCAGAGGAGGAGAACTTTCCCAAACACATGGTCTGGGTTTCATGGCACACAGGGTGCAGGGAGCCTGCATGGCATGGAGGTGGGTGATCTCAGGTGCGGCAAGGCAGTCTGATCTGCTCAATGCACAGGGTATGGGCACAGTGTGGTGCCTGACAGGGTAACATATAACCTGTGGCTCTCCAGCCGCTGCAGAATGCACCTCCCAGCTTACCCATTTATTTAAAGTTCACCATGAATTGGTCTGAAACCCACACAGGGGTATGTGACTGTGCCAGGGCATCCAGATTCTACCATACAAGTTCAGGGGTATCTAAATGAGTTATGGAACCCACTTACAACCGCTGTGCTGCAGGATTTCTGTAGGTACTTTGATACCCAGGCATTATTTATACCCAGGAGTAACTACCTTAATACGCTGATTACTGATGCCCTGGAATGGAGGGGCATCTAAATGTGCTGTGGCACCCAGACATTACCTGCGCCAGGTAGACCTCTATATATACACCAGAGACCTGACATTTCAATCCATACCCTACAGGAGTATCTGCCTGGGTATTAGTGCCATGATCTTATCTACACCTAGCAGGGGTAAGTGTCACGCTAATACGCATTGTACATTATTGTGGGTTTTATTGCAGTGGATTCTGTGATACACTCATACCGCACATTACTGTGGTTTTTATTGCAGTGGATTCTGTGATACACCCATACATGCCACATGGTTTTTTTTTTGGGGAAGGGGCAGCATTTCATCCATCGCTCCAGGCAGCACAGTGGCTTGGGCCGGCCCTGACTGCAGCGTCCTTGCCTCCCAGCGAACATAAGGCTGGGAACGGCACTCACGCTGTGAACGGCATCGCGCAGACATACAGCCAAGTTACCCCCGTTGCACGCAGGAGTCAGAAGAGACAGTGCTGCCTGGTCTGGAAGGATTCCCTGCACAGGGAAGCACATTATTCTATTTCTCGCTTAGTTGTATGTCAGTCTTCTATAACTATAATTCTAATGATTCTAATCAATATCGCGTCACCGGATTGTATCTACTGGTGCTAGAGGGCCGGCGTTTGACTAAAATCCTTCTGTTTTTTGTTTTAAAGTTAATTAAGAGGGAGGACAGTAATGGATGAGGACGCAAAACCGAAGCGCCACGGTCTCTGTCAGGGGGGAGCCCAAGCCAAGCACTCCACGAGGTTACCACAAAGCAGGGACGCCGCCAGCCCCAAACGCCAGCAGGAAAAAGAAAAAAGCAGGACCTCCAGCAGAATAAAGTGATGAAAATCTTTATTCAGGGACAGCAGACACCATGAAAAAGCAGTGACGTTTTGACCCGAAGGTTTTAATCATACATGACTGACATAAAGACCTTCGGGTTGAAACGTCACTGCTTTTTCATGGTGTCTACTGTCCCTGAGTAAAGATTTTCATCACTTTACTCCGCTGGAGGTCCTGCTTTTTTCCTGCTGGTAATATATGAGGAGACACAATGTAGGCCCCATGGAAATTCCAGATCAGCGAAATGATTGGGTTCATCACGAGGTGATGGTAACTGCTCCTCTGGGTCACTCCCTGTGCTGCTGCTTGAATAAAAACTCGAAAACCCACAATATTACATCAAGTGGATTAATTCCAGCACCAAAAAGGATGACGTTTCAACCAGGACTGGTCTTTGTCAAGACGTGAGAAAGACCAGTCCTGGCCGACACGTTGTCCTTTTTGGTGCTGGAATTAACCCACAATATTACATCAAGTGGATTTTCGTGTTTTTATTCAATTTGTTTAATTTGGGGCCGTGGAGGGACCCCCATCCTTTTGCCCACTCTCGTAGATGGTGCCCGGGCTTCTATTTTTCATGATTCTTGTGAATTTGTTTATAAGAGGAGGGATCATGTTCTGGAGTATATTAACCCTCTGTGGTCCAAAACATGGCATGCCCTGAGATTAATCTGCAGACACTGTGCAGATACACATGAACTCACACTGACACAAGTTACAGTCCTTACAGGCCCAAAGAATATATTTTATATAAAGGGTTAATGGGTTGATACTGAAATGTGTGTGTTGTGTGTTTTGCGTTTTGGACAACCTTAAACAAACTGTCATGATCACATAATCAACACATTTATTGCAAATGCTTAGTGGAAAAATCACTCCTTATGCCCCTTTTATATGACTGCTGCTAGTCTATGAGAGGAAGCAGCCGACGGCTGACGCGTCACAGCCAAACCTAGTCCTCTGGTCCCAATACTCAGCAAATCGCTGCCAAGTGACAGACACAAAGTGTGATTATATGGAGAATGACAGATATAGAGGAGCCCGCTTCTGTGAGGTTACAAACGAAACCTTATTAAAGCTTTTTGTGACAAGTCCATGATGTATGTGGTTTTTTTTTGGGGGGGGGGGTGTTGGGGGTGGAGAACAAAATTATGTGGTGGACGGGCTTTCGGGGGGGCCCCAAGAAAATGTTTGCCCAGGGTCCAATCAATATTAAAGACGGGCCTGCCTGTCCATCTATCTTGTCTGTTTGTCTCCCTGTCTGCCTGTCCATCTCCCCCTGCCTGTCCTATCTGTCTGTCTCCCTGTCTGCTGTCCTGTTTGTTTGTCTGCCTGTCCAGTCTGCCTGTCCATCTCCCCCTCCCTGTCATGTCTGTCTGCCTGTCCATCTCCCTGCCTGTCCTATCTGTCTGTCTCCCTGCCTGTCCTGTCTTTAAGAGCCATCTCCTGGCTGGCCGCATGTGTTTGGGCACAGTCAGCGGTCAGTCACTGAGCAGGCACACGGAGGAGCAGCTCGTGGTCGTCCCTCATGGCTCCTTCTGACCGACCGCAGCACCAGCCTCCCCCAGGACCAGACCAGCCGACCGGACAAGGTACCGTATCTGGGGTTTGTCTGGGTATACATGTATCTGGAGTCTGTGTATTTATATAGAGAAGGAGGCTGTATATATATATATATATATATATATGTAGTAATGCAAAGGATACATATATAAGCCTCATTCTCTATATAAATACACAGGGTACATGGAGAAAGAATCCCCTGTACCTTTAAGGAAGGGGGACATGACTGATGGCCTGGGCCGGATGGTTCAGTAGGAAATGTGGAGCTACTGGTCAGATGGGTGCAACATTGTTTCACTTACCTATATGCATCTGTGGTGGGTGGGTTCTGTCTCTTTGTTCCCTGCCAGCGTCAACTGTGCATCAAGGAGATTACCTGTGAGAGAGAAGAAAAACGTGGTGATCAGTTTGGTGAATTGATTGGTGATTTGTTTGGTGATTTGTTCTGCTGTTAAGGCTTCTACTTCGCTGGATGCTTTACTGGATCAGTTGAGGGAGCATGCTGCTGCTCGTGGTGCAACTCTGCAGGATCTGCTACAGAATGCGTTGGTGCCAGCACGTGAGCAGTCTCCTGAGGATGCGGGGGAGCCTCGCCAATGGCGGAGAGAGCGGCCTTCCAGGCCTCCGGTTCGGCGGAGCCCTAGTCCCCCCAGGCTTCGTGGGGCCCTGCATCAAGATGGTGGCGTGGATGGGCCTGATGGTTCTCAGTCGTCTGAGGGATCGCTGGTCCTGGATACGCCACCGAGGGAGCTGCGGTCTGGCCTAAGGAGGAGGGTGAGCATAGGGCGCGCTGTGGTTGTTCCCCCTTTAATTGCAGGTGCGCCTGATGGGGAGAGTCGGCGGGCTGATGGTGTGACACCGGCTGCGGGCGAGCGGCGTGAGACCCCCCTCCGTACCCGTCAAGATGGCCGGCGGCTGCAGCGTTCAAGGAGCCCTCGTGGAGCTGCTGCACTTCCGGTGGCCGGAAGGAGAATGTTGCGGTGGTCAGAGTCCGCCCCCAAGCCCCCTCCTGCTTGTCGCAGGCCTGCGACGTCACGAGCTAAGCGACGGACACGCCCACAAGATGACGGCGCCCATGCTGGCATTGGAAATTCGGGGAGAAGAGCAATTTCGGCAGGTGCTGCAGCTGGTGTTTCATCAGAGGTGGCTGTGGATCAACCGGCGCCAGGATTATCTGCTTCTGGAGGTCGTTCTGTGGCTCGTGGGGACCGTAATCGGCGCTCTCCTGCTGGGAGTGGCTCGGAGTCCAGGTCTGGGGGTATGCTGAATGCGAGGAAGTTGTCTGGCCGTGTGGTTCCAGGGTGCCCATCGCCGGACCCGTTTGTTCCTGCTGTCCCGGTGGCTCCAGGAAGATCATCCCTTCTGGTAGCACGTGAGTCTGACCTTGTTGGTGCTGTTACTGGCTCGGGGGGGCGTTCGGCCAATGCTGCGTCAGGTAGGATCGAGGGGCTAACAACGGGGTTCATGGAAACCCTGGTTGCGACTCTCAGACAGTGGCAAGAAGGGGCATCTGCTGTGTCGCACGCGTCTGCGTCAGGGTCCCCTGCTGGGGTTGCTGTTGCCGGCGGCGCCGCGCCGGTGCTTGCTGTCGCTTCTGGTTCAGCTGCTTTGGGGGTCCCTGATACTGCTCCCTCGGTGGGTCTTACTCTTGCCTCAGCTCCGGTTCAGGCCACTGCTGCGCTTGGCACATCGTTACCAATTGCAGTGAATGCCCCGGTTTCTGCCGCGGCAGTGGTCTTGGCGCCAGCGGCTTTGAGCGGTCCTGCAACGCTTGTTAGTGTGGTTCTGGTGCCTGGTGCGGTTGGTGTGGAGGTGCGTTCTTATGAGGCGTGTGCTTTGTCTCCGCTGGGCCTGAATGTCTCTGCTGAAGTGCGGGAGAAGATTTGGAAGGGGGAATACGTAGACGTGCTCACTTTGATTTCTCCGAATAGGGAGACGGTTGATCGTCCTAAACGCATTGATCCTTTCCCGGGGGACAAGGATAAAGAAAAAGTGAAGCCATTGCCCCAGACGTTTGGCAATTGGCTACAGGGTTTTTTGGCATATAGCGCGATTTTGTGCGAGCGATTTCCGGAGCGTGGCATGGCTTTATTTTATTATTTGGAGCTAATTTGGGGAGCTTACAAAATTTACAGGGGTCTTTGCTGGTTTAAGTACGACCAACAGTTTCGGCAGAAGATGGCGGTGCGGCCCGGGCTCCGTTTTGATTTGCAGGACACAAATCTGTGGCTACTGCTCATGACGCCAAACCGTCCAGTGGTGTCCTGGATCCGCGGTGCCCAGAGCCCCAGAAGCGCCAGCGGGTACCGGAAAGGGGTGGTGCTGGCTCTTCAATGAGTTGGTCCGCAAATTGCCGGTTCAAGCATGAGTGTTCTTCCTGTGGGGGATCCCACCCGGCCTTTCGATGTTTTAGAAAGGGACATGGCTCGGCCTTTAGGGCTCCAGGTCGGGGTAAGCCTGATAGAAGGGATCACCCCGGTGATGGCTCGGGCTATGGTTCCTTGGCTAGACAGGTACCCCAATAGGCGATGCGCTGCGTTGTTGTTTACTGGTTTTCATGAAGGTTTTGTGATTCCGCATGTGCCGTCGGACTTTCCTCAATTTTCCCAAAATTTTATTTCTGCGCGTCAGCAAGGCGAGGTGGTGGCGGACAAGTTGGCTAAGGAGGTCCGGCTGGGTCGGATGGTGGGTCCTTTTGCAGAGCTCCCCTTTTCTAATCTTCGGGTGTCTCCATTGGGCATTGTGCCCAAAAGGGAGGAGGGTAAGTTCCGCATGATCCACCATCTTTCCTACCCGGTCGGTCTTTCTGTTAATGACGGTATTGGAAAAGAGGGATGTCGCGTGCGATATTCTTCTTTTGATGAGGCATTGCAGATTGTGCGGGAGGCTGGTCCTGGTTGTTTGTTGGCGAAAGCGGACATAGAGTCGGCGTTTTGTTTGTTACCAATTCGACCGGATTGCTATCATTTGCTGGGGTGTTCCTTTTGTGGAGGTTTTTACTACGACCGTTGTCTTCCAATGGGCTGCTCAATCTCTTGTTATTATTTTGAGTTGTTCTCGTCCTTCTTGCACTGGGTGGTGTGTCGGCGCGCTGGACGGAATTCGGTGGTCCATTATTTGGATGATTTCCTTTTTGTGGGACCGGCGGATTCCGGCGACTGCGCCGCGCTGCTGCAGATTTTCCGGGAGGTTGCCGGGGAATTCGGTGTGCCTTTTGGCTGAGGAGAAGACGGAGGGCCCGGTTCACTCGCTTGCATTTTTGGGCATTGAGATCGATACCGTCCTCCGTGTTTTCTGTTTGCCGGTTGATAAAATCCAAACCTTGTTGCGATTGGTGGGGAGGGCGCAAGGGGTTTCGAAGATGCGACTTTCCGATATTCAGTCATTATTGGGTCACCTGACACTTGCGTGCCGGGTGATGCCAATGGGCCAGGCTTTTTGCCGCAGGTTGTCTCTGGCTACCGCCGGGGTACGCGCACCTCACCATTTTGTTCGCATCTCTAGTGCTTTGAAGGCGGACCTGGTGGTGTGGCAATCCTTCTTGCTGCAGTACAACAGGCTGACGTATTGGCAGGAGGCAGACGTGGACAATCAGTCCCTCGAGCTTTTTGCTGATGCGTCTGGGGCGCATGGCTTTGGAGTGTATTTCCGGGGCGCATGGCTTTGGAGTGTATTTCCAGGGCGCTTGGTGTGCCGAAGCGTGGCTCCCCATTGGGCGGCGTCTGAGTTGGTGAGGAATCTCACGTTTCTGGAACTTTTTCCGTTGATTGTGGCCCTGGAGCTGTGGGGGGAGCGTCTGGCTAATAGGCGGGTGGTGTTCTGGACGGACAACCTGGGCGTGGTGCAGGTGGTAAATCGTTTGACGTCCAGTTCCCCTCCCATCTTGGCTCTTTTATGTCACCTGGTACTGCGCTGTCTAGAGCGTAATGTATGGTTGCGGGCTCGGCATGTGCCGGTGTTCAGAACGTGATTGCTGACGCTCTCTCCCGGTTCCAGTGGGACCGTTTTTGGCAGGTGGCTCCGGGAGCAGCGAAGACTGCGACACCCTTTCCTCTGTGGCTCTGGACCCTCGCTTCGCCGGGCTGAGGATGTTGTTGGAGGACTCTTTGTCGGGAGCATCATGGACTGCATATTCTCAGGTCTGGCGGAGGTGGAGGTCGGTGGCACGGGGGGAACGGGGTTGGCATACAGCGGAGGATCGTAGGTGGGCATCCTTGATTTATTGCCATTCCCTCCGAGAACAAGGGGGCTCTGGTTCGGGAGCGGCCAGAGTACTGACTGCCCTTTCATTTTTGTACAAGGCGCTTGGTTGGGAGGATGTTGGTCGGGATTTCCTGCTTCGCAGAATTGTTTCGGGTTGGCGGCGGACTGTGGTGCCTGATGTTCGGCGCCCAGTTTCTGGCTCCATGTTTTTGGACTTGTTGGAGGTTTTAAGTGGAGTTTGTCGCGATCTTTTTGAGGCGCGATTGTTTCGGGTGGCTTTTGCCTTTGCTTTTTATGGTGCTTTGAGGATGGGTGAGCTGGTTGCTCCTAACTCTCGGACACATTCTGCCTTGCGCTTTGCACATGTCTCGGTGTCAGCCAATCAGGTGCGGTTTTTAATTGCCAGGTCCAAGACGGACCAGTTGGGTAGGGGTGTGCTTGTTACTTTGGATGCTGTTGGGGGGATCGGGTGTCCTTTGGGCCTCACGCGGGAGTATTTGGCGGTTCGTCCAGATTTTGCTGACTCCTTTTTGATTCACCTTAATGGGATTCCTCTGACCCGGTACCAATTTTCGGCTGTCTTTAAGCGGTGCGTGCAGGTTTTGGGTTACGACCCGGGGTTGTTTGCCTCCCATTCTTTTCGGATAGGCGCGTCGACGGTGGCTGATTCGTCAGTTGGGCAGGTGGCGATCGGATCGCTTTCGCTTGTATGTTCGTCCTAACTTTTTATTATTTCAGGTACTTCCCCGCGGATGGTCTGGATATTGGGTCATTCCTTCGTGCATTGGGCGGCCATGCGGGCTGAACAGCGGCCGCATGGCAGGAACCTTGGTTTTCCGGCAGAGGTGGCGGAGATTTGCTGGTTGGGTATCCGGGGTTTGCTTTGGGCTCGGGTGTCGAAGGAATGTGATAGACTGGCTGAGAGGGTTCCCAGGGATGTTATTTTAGTTGTTCATGCTGGGGGAAATGACTTGGACGGTTCGTTCGGTGGACCTGATTAGGGCTATGACGCTGGATCTGGCCCGCTGTTTTGCTAAATTTGGGGGATTGTCGCTGGTGTGGTCCGACATTATTTCTCGACCTCGTTGGGAGGAAATTGCGGCGCCACGGGCCATTGACAGGGCCAGGAAGAGGGTTAACAGGGAGGTTTCTAAATTTGTTAGGCTGTTGGGGGGGGTTTTCAATCCGTCACACGGAGTTGGAAGGCGACAATCGGAATGTGATTCGTGGTGATGGGGTCCATTTGACGGACATTGGTTTTAATATATTTTTAACTGGTTTGATGTCGGGGATTGAGGAGGCGCTGTCTAACAGGACCATAGCACCGGGTCTTACATAATCGAGCGCAATCTCCATCTGCTTGGCTTTGAAATATTTAGGTGGGGCGCAAGGGCAGCCATTAGGAGACCATGGTGCCCCTGGCGTTGGCGTGGTTCCTGGACAGCGGTGCTTTAAATGGTTAAGCCGCCTTCGGGTGAGGCATTAACGAGACGAGCCCCGCTTGATCTCGGTCAGGCGGGGTGACTAGCTCCTTGTTTGGATCGGTAACTGCCTATTACATGGGTAATAGGGCGGATAATGGGGGGAAAGCACTGCAGGATTATATGTTGTATATTTAATAAAGCTGTGGCCCATGCCCTTTCCAGTTAAGAAGGTGTTGTGTCTTTCTTTATATTTAAGGGGTATGGGTCAAGGAGGTCCCAGGTTTTATCAGTCATGAGGCTGTATATGTGGAGCTCTGTGATACGCTCAAACACAGCTCACATTAACTGGGAGTTTTATTGCTGTGGAGCTCTGTGATACACTCGTACACACCGCACATTACTGTGAGTTTTATTCCTGTACAGCTCTGTGACACGCTCACACACACCGCACATTACAGTGAGTTTAATTACTCTGGAGCTGTGATACGCTCATACACACTGCACATTACTGTGAGTTTTATTGCTGTGCAGCTCTGACACGCTCATACACACCACACATTACTGTGAGTTTAATTGCTCTGGAGCTGTAATACTCTCATACACAATGCACATTACTGTGAGTTTTATTGTTGTGCAGCTCTGATACGCTCATACACAGTGCACGTGTCTGTGGGTTTTATTGCTGTGCAGCTCTGTGATACGCTCATACACAGTGCTCCTTTTTGTAGGTTTTATTGCTGTGCATCTCTGTGATATGCTCATACACACTGCACGTTTCTGTGGATATTATTGTTCAACGGCTGTGATCCAGTATACTTGACATGCGTGGCTGATCTTTGTAAAAATGGGTTAATTTAAACATTTCATAATTTTATTTGATTATCTCAATAGATACAAAAAGACAATTCACTTGTCCCGGCTGGGATAGTGATAGATTACAGAGCACCCCAGCCAATGTGGGATTAAACCCTCTTTAGTCACGTATTACAAAAGCAAAAACTTTTGAATGATTTGTGGAAAACCACTATCAAAGAACCTTTAGGAAGGTTGGGGTTAATTAAAATAGTAAATTTATTATTGGACAATGCCAAACACAAAACATATTAACAGATGTGAAACAAACATAAATGTTACATTAGGAGTATATATGAATAGTAGATATTATCATTGTGGACTACCTTTTTTTTAGCTATTAATAGCATTAATTTATAATAGTCATATAAACATGGATACTAGAATAAAATAGTAATTATTCGAAAGCCAAATATGTTAACTAAATAGTATGATCGGCCGGCTAACATGCCTCACAAAAACTGATATAATGAAATATAATAGGCCGTTTGGTGCAATGCGGGAATGTTAATAACTAGCCACTTTTGCCAATAGCTATATACAGTATATAAATGGTCTAATTGCTCAATGGTGTAGATTAAATAAAGCACATTGGCTTAGATCACAATATAGCCATATGTTAGGAATATGGTCTATCAAATAGTTTTTTGGTTGAAAGGAAATAGATGGTTTTGCCGCTGTTGGTAAGAAATGAATATAGAGTAACCTACACCATCCAAACAGTGCTATAATAAACTAATATAGAAAATACTTCAAGCTGGCTGACTGATTTTCAACGTATGAGTTGTTATTATATTCATCAGTTGTAATGTTGTCTTATATAGCCACACATTGATGTAAAGAATTGCAAAGCAACTTAGGGAATAATACACATAGTACAAAGTCTTCTCTTGTAAGAGAGTTACAAAACCGAACTCCAAATAGGAGGTTTGTAGTGTTCTACTAGCTGGTATATCCCTGTTACATAAATTTCTGACGTGCCTCTATTACATGTAGAATTGATCCACATAGGAATCTAGAAAGAAAGCAGTTTCATATCAACATATATTGTCGCACAGCCTCACAGTAATATATTAATAGTAGTATGAATACTTGAACGGATAAATGGTAATATAGAAACCAAAGGATTACTCAATTAGATCATGGCAGCCTTGCGGCAAAAAAACCCGAATATATTTACTAATGGCAAACAGTTCGCTACAACGCGGCAATTGAGAGTGCTATCCGCTATTAGCAACAGCTAAACATGCAATGTACTGAGTAGTGTTAATAGGAAAACGTTATATTGCAATGTAGGCATATAGTAATGAATAGGGATGAGCCGAACACCCCCGAGTTCGGTTCGCATTCGAACTCGAACTTTTCAAAGGTTCAAATTCGAACTCGAACACGAACTCAATATAAGTCAATGGGACTCAAAATTCGATTTTTTTAGAGTGTCCTCCAAGAGGGCATATATGCTAGATATTTGCCATAAAAGATGTATGGGGGTCCGGGTAGTGCCCTGGGGGACAGGAAACAAGGACAAAAAGTAAAAAAAAAAAACATTTTTAAAGGAACAGTGAGTTTTCCATGAAATACAGTTGTGTTCAAAATTATTCAACCCCCACTGAAATTGAGTGTTTTGGCCAGTTTGACATTGATTTTGATCAGTCATCTTGCTTAACATTAAATTAAAGAGGCACGTGTAGGTCAGACAAATATAACATAACATTTATAATGAAATAACCACAAATGTCTTTTCTGTGCTCACATCATTATCAGTTTTATTCAACCCCCAAGTGACATTCAATCTTAGTACTTAGTACAACATCCTTTTACAATTATAACAGCTTTTAAACGTGAAGCATAGCTTGACACAAGTGTCTTGCAGCGATCTACGGGTATCTTCGCCCATTCGTCGTGGGCAAAAGCCTCCAGTTCAGTCACATTCTTAGGCTTGCGCACTGCAACTGCTTTCTTTAAGTCCCACCAGAGGTTCTCAATCGGATTTAAGTCAGGTGTCTGCGATGGCCACTCCAAAATGTTCCAGACTTTAACCTGCAACCATGCTCTAGTGGACTTGGAGGTATGCTTGGGATCATTGTCCTGTTGAAAGGTCCAACGTCTCCCAAGCCTCAGGTTTGTGACGGACTGCATCACATTGTCATCCAATATCTCCTGGTACTGAAGAGAATTCATGGTACCTTGCACACGCTGAAGCTTCCCTGTACCTGCAGAAGCAAAACAGCTCCAAAGCATGATTGACCCCCCGCCATGCTTCACAGTAGGCAAGGTGTGATTTTCTTCATAGGCCTTGTTCTTCCTCCTCCAAACATAGCGTTGATCCATGGGCCCAAACAGTTCTAATTTTGTTTCATCAGTCCACAGAACACTATCCCAAAACTTCTGTGGTTTGTCCACATGACTTTTGGCATACTGCAGTCGACTCTTCTTATTCTTTGGAGACAGCAAGGGGGTGCGCCTGGGAGTTCTGGCATGGAGGCCTTCATTACGCAGTGTGCGCCGTATTGTCTGAGCTGAAATTTCAGTACCCACATCTGACAAATCTTTTCTCAGTTCCTCAGCAGTCACACGGGGACTTTTCTCCACTCTACGCTTCAGGTAGCGCACAGCAGTCGAAGTCAGCATCTTCTTTCTGCCACGACCAGGTAGCGTTTCAACAGTGCCCTTTGCCTTGAATTTGCAAATGATGCTTCCTATGGTCTCTCTTGGTATGTTTAACATCTTTGCAACCTTCTTATAGCCATTGCCCTTCCTGTGAAGAGTAATCACCTCTTCTCTTGTCTTCCTGGACCATTCTCTTGACTTCACCATGTTTGTAACCACACCAGTAAATGTCTAGAAGGAGCTGAGTATCACAGTCATTTTAAAGCTGCCTAATTGGTGCTTATTATGCTTTATTGCTGCTCCGTGACATCCACAGGTGTTTTCAATACCTGATTGAAAACACTTGAATGAACCTCTGTTCTTCAGAGTGGTAGTCTTTAAGGGGTTGAATAATTGTGTCAATGAAGAATTCACAAAAGAAACATTTACTACTGTATTACAAAACCAATTGATGTCATTTTAGTTGCATATGGTTCTTTAAAATGTCCTTGCAGGATTTCATTCTGAATACAATTACAAATGTACACTAAATTCCCTAAAACCCTTTACAGCATTGGGGGTTGAATAATTTTGAACACAACTGTAAGTGTAACCCCTGGAGTACAGTAATTCTACTACCTTGCAGTTTCTATGTAGTAACCAGCAGATGGCGACGTTCTGTTTGCTCTGAGATTCTAGACTGTGTGGCTCTATGGTTTTGTGTGTGGAGGCAGGGCTGCAAGAGAGGAAGCAAGAGAGAGGAAGCTGGAAGATGATGGTGGCTGAGATTTGTGGTATTGTGTCCAGTGCTGAAGCATCCTGCATAAAGACTCTGTATCCAGATCAAAGCACAGAACTGTTCCTGGCAGTGATTGTTCTGCAGAAAGAAGGAATCCCAGTGGAGCAGCTTCTCCCCTTCCTGGACAAAATCTGATTGCAGACTGTGGAGTGGTAAGCTGAGACCTCTCCAATTGGTTTTACAACAAGGCATTCTGACACTGGTTACTAAAGCAGCAGTCTATGACTTCTCGGATCCCTGGAACATCCCAGCATATTACTAACAAAGTGGATTACAATTATTCTGGGCCCCAACAATGTGCACCACCTACCTATGGTACCATTAGGGAAAAGACTAGGGTGGGCCGCAGTATTGTTTGTGGGTAAACTCATACTGACTCTTGCGTTATTTACTTATTCCACTGCATTATGTTTATTTAGACCGTTACATTTATTTTTGCATAGAGTTTTGCTGTGCAATACAAAGTTCTATAAAATACAGGTCTGTGTTGATTTATTGCTTGTTTAAATATGTTCCCAACTGGATCTCACACCCAAAGCCTGGATGTCCAGTTGGGTGGAGGCACTGCCGCAGTCATGTACCCCAACTCCCAGGTAGCGGAGGCTCAGGATCGGCTTGCAGAGCGCTTGAAGGTAACTGAGGTAAAGGACCACAGGGGTATTTGTGGGACTACGCAAAAACCCGTTACATAAGGGTTAAAAATAAAAACAAAAAATTCCTTCAAATATCGTGCCTAGGAGGTCTCCATAACCTGCACGTGAAGTGGGGGATTTCTAGGATGTATAGAAACATTTAAAAACAAAAAATTGACGTTTCAAATGACGGTAAATGCTTTTCCTTTAATCTATTCATAAACAACTGCTTGGGGCGGCAGCCTGTGTGAAAAAACATTTTAGGACGCGCAGAAAAAGTTTAGTGATTTTTTTGGCTAAATTATGGTGAAACTTATGCAGGTTTTGGATGAAAGTAACAATAGGTGCTTTAAAATTGGGCCTTTAGCGTCAGCAACAGTGCCGTCACACAGTAACCCCTCTGAGGTTATGAATCTGGTACAGGCGTCAGTGGCAGTGAACCCAAATATTGTGCCTTTGGTGCCAGTACAGCAAGTGCCATCATCGAGTATCCCCTCTGTGGTATTGTGGAAGAGTGCAGGGGTGGACCATGTGGTCCTATTTTAAAAAGATATGAATCTGGTAAAGGCGTCAGTGCACCCAGATATTGTGCTTTTGGTGCCAGGCCAGAAAGTGCCATCATACAGTAACCCCTCTGTGGTATTGTGGAAGAGTGCAGGGTTGGACCCTGCGATTCAAAAAATTAAAATTATATAAATGTGGCACAGGCATCAGTGCAGCCAAATATTGTGCCTTTCATGGCAGCAAGTGCCTTCACACCGTAACCCTTTTGTGGTATTGTGGAAGAGTTCAGTGCTGGAGGTTTTGTGAATGCAGAAGACATCCCCGATCTATTCTGTTACGGCAGCATCAGGGGATTGATAGCTGCTGATCCAGGACTGATTAATTTTTATAAATGTCAGCCGGTCAACAGAGTCGGTGGACAGACGCACTCTTTGTCTGTGACAAAACCTCCAGCGGCACTGAACGTCCTTTCAGAAAGCACGCTAGATGAAGGGCAACCTTGTAGCTGCATAGCATATTGGCTAAGTTCTGGCCAGTGATCCAATCTCAACACCCAGTAAGCCAGTGGATCATCATCTGCTGGAAAGGTATCCAGGTCTGCCCTTGCCCCTAGCTAGTCCTGCACCATATGGTGAAGAGGCTGGCAATGGGTGCCTACATTTGACGTCCCTGTGCGTCGTGGACTAAAAAAAATTAAAAAAGGCATCAGTCAAGTGGCCCTGGCCTTCACCACTATTCCTCTGATCATCCGCAGCCTCAGAAGCACCTGTGTCATCACTTGGTAACCTACCAGTGCATGGAAAGGTGTTGCACAAGTGTCGCTTTAGAGCATCCTCAAGTTTTTTCATCTTGTGCTCCCTCTGTGCGGGCAGGATGAGCTCTGCAACTTTACCCTTGTATCGTATATCAAGAAGGGTTGCCAACCAGTAATGATCCCTCTACTTGATAGCACGAATCCTGGGGTCCTTTAGCAGGCTTTGCAGGATAAGGGAGCCCATGCAGCGTAGGTTGGAGGTGACATTAGCGTCCGAGTCTTCATGGTCAATGAGGAGAATGACCCCATCGTACACTTCCTCCTCCCAGCCACGTACTAGTCCTTGTGTTTCTGGGCACACAAAACCCTCCCTTGAGGAATCCCCACCTTCAATGCCCCCACTACTTAATTATTCCTCCTCCTCATCCTCCTCCTGTCTGATCTGAGAAGGACCCGCTGGAATACTGTCTGCGGAAAGACTGGGGCCTTCAGAGATAGGGAAGGCCTCCTCTTCCTCCCGCTGCTCTGCCTCTAGAGCCACATCTATAATTCCCCGCAGAGTGTGCTCCAGCAGGAACACTAAAGGAATTGTGTCACTGATGCATGCACTGTCCCTGCTCACCATCCTCGTTGCCTCCTCAAATGGTGACAGTACAGTGCATGCATCCTTGATCATCAGCCACTGCGGGGGGGGGGAACAAGTTGACCTGAACCTGTCCTTGTGCCATACTCACACAGGTACTTGTTGATGGCCCTCTGCTGCTTGTGCAGACGCTGCAGCATTGCTAATGTCGAGTTCCACCTGGTGGGCATGTCACAAATCAGACGGTTTGTGGGAAGGTGGAATTCTCTTTGAATTTCTGCCAGGCGAACACTTGCTGGGAATGACCATCTGAAGTGGCTGCAGACTTTTCTGGTCTGGCTGAGAAACTCTGCCAGCCCTGGGTACCTGGTTAGGAAACACTGTACCACCAGATTTAGGACGTGTGCTAGGCATGGTACATGTGTCAACTTACCCTGGCGTAGGGCGGAGAGAAGGTTGCTGCCATTATCACAGACGACCATTCCCAGCTGAAGCTGGCGTGGTGTTAACCATCTCTACACCTTCCCCTAGAGCTGACAGAATTTCTGGCCCGGTGTGGCTCCTGTCCCCTAAACAAACCATCTCAAGCACAGTATGGCATGTTTTTGCTTGAGCCATTGCGTAGCCCCTGTCAGGCGTCGGTTTAACTGCCACTTCGCCAGAGACACAGAAGGAGGAGGAGGAGGAAGAGGTAGAGGTGGTGGTGGAGCAGACAGACCTCATACAAGCAGCTTTCTGGAGGCGTGGTGGATGAACAAACTCCAGCACAGAGCCCCGTCTTGGATCCCTCCCAGCTGCAATCAGAGTTACCCAGTGTGCCGTGAAGAAAATGTAACGACCCTGTCCATGCTTGCTTGACCACGTGTCTAAAGTAAAGTGCACCTTGCTGCTGACTGCCTTTCCCAATGACTCGCTAACATTGTCTTCCACGTGATGGTATAGTGCTGGAATGGCCTTCCGTGAAAAGTAATGGCGTTTTGGAACAGGCCACTGTGGTACAGCACATTCAGCAAATTCACGGAATGGAGCAGAGTCCACCAGCTGGAAAGGCAGCAGCTGCAATGCGAGTAATTTTGCTAACTGGCATTTAGATGCTGTGCTTGGGGATGGTTGGGACTATATTTTTTTTTACGCTGCAGCAGCTGGTGCAACGTAATCTGACTGCGTAAATCTTCAGCTGATGGGATGCTGTCACATTGTGAGGAAGGACCTGGTACATCCTTTACTGTAGCATCATCCCTGTCAGTGAAGGTTGTAGCAGGCAATGACATGGCAGGACATACAGTGGGGGTAGAGACAGATGAGGAGGACCTACGCAAGGTTTTGCGCCAATGGGATGCGTGGCAGGTGGTCATATGTCACCTCAAGCACGTGGTACCCAAGCGTCTGGTGTCTTTCCCACGCTTGAGCCTCATCTGACATAGATTACAAATAGCAACGGTGGGGTCTGCTGCACATTTCTTAAAGAACTCCCAGACAGCAGAGTTCCTGGATGTGTGCTTTGAGACAACAGCGCTCTGTACCTGAGCGGCTCTGACATCTGATGCCTTGGACTGGCTAGTGCTACGGTTGGTCATAGAGGATGTTGTGCCTCGTGTTTGTTGTGCCTCCTCCTCACTTGACTCCTCTGTTCGATCAGGCACCCAGGTGGAGTCAGTGACCTTATCATCAATGTCATCTTCACCCCCTATCTCCTCGTCACTGGAGCCAACTTGGCAGTATGCTGCAGCTGCTGGGGCAACATGAGTGCCAGTTATTTGTGTGTCATCACTGGCACCCCCTTCCTCTAGGTTGATTATACTCCCTTGCTCAACCTCAGAGATTGAATCAGTACACTGTACTTGCTGCGCATCCTCAAGCAGCATGTCACTGTCATTGTAGTCAAACAATTCAGCTGACTCCTCCGTGTGTGATAGCGAGGCTACGGCAGGAGTAGCTGTGGACATGGAGGCTGCATTAGATGCTTTGGCAGCTGAGGTGGACTGTTGTAAAGCACTACAAGCCTGGCTGACAGAGGACTCGGAGGATGAGGATGGCCTGGTTAGCCAATCCACCAAATCCTCTGTATGTTGCTGCTGCTTAAGACAGCCAGCACCAGTTAGAAAGGACAAGCGTGCCCCTGCAGAGGATGCACCATGTCCACGATGACCAGAGGCACAGCCTCCCGACACAGAGGCTGCTTGCCCTCTTATCTGTGTCTGGGAGCGTCTACCTGTCCTTTTTGGTCTTCCTAACATGGTGAGTGATATATAGATTAAATTTATAAAGATTAAAGATTTCCAGAACTCTGGTATAACTCCGTGAGACACCCTGATAGCTGGCAGCTAGTGACAAGACACAGATTACAATTCCCAGAAACCTCCTAAAAATCAGTGAGACCCCTTGATGGGATGGCAGTGACAAGACACAAATTACAATTCGCAGAAATCTGCTACAAGTCAGTGAGACCCCCTG
The DNA here is from genome assembly GCA_009667805.1 of Leptobrachium leishanense. Classification (NCBI taxonomy): domain Eukaryota; kingdom Metazoa; phylum Chordata; class Amphibia; order Anura; family Megophryidae; genus Leptobrachium; species Leptobrachium leishanense. The sequence goes on from CM019068.1 coordinate 120,966,108, forward strand.
ATAGGACCCCCTGATAGCTGGCAACAGTGACAAGACACAGATTACAATTCGCAGAAATCTGCTAGAAGTATGTGGGACCCCCTGATAGCTGGCAGTGAGAAGACACAGTTTACAAGTCTCAGAAACCTCCTATAAATCAGTGAGACCCCCTGATGGGTGGCAGTGACAAGACACAGATTAGAACAATTCCCAGATATTTTGGAGAAATTACTGACCGCCCAAAATTCTGGGTGGCAGTGACAAGACACAGATTACCTCAATTCCCAGATATTTTGGAGAAATTACTGACCCCCAAAATACTTGGTGGCAGCCAGTGAGAACACACAGATTACCTCAATTCCCAAATATTTTGTAGAAATTACTGACCCCCAAAATACTGCGTGGCACTGGCAGTGACAAGACACCGATCACCTCAATTCCCAAATATTTTGTAGAAATTACTGACCCCCAAAATACTGCGTGGCACTGGCAGTGACAAGACACAGGTCACCTCAATTCCCAAATATTTTGTAGAAATTACTGACCCCCAAAATACTGCGTGGCAGTGAGAACACACAGATTAGAACAATTCCCAGATATTTTTGTAGAAATGAGACCCCCCCCCAGTAGCTGAACACACACTAACACAACAACAATCTCCTCTCAAACGCGTGCTGAAGCGCTGTGTGGAACCTTATATAGTGTGCTGCGGGACTTAGCTCCGTGAGTCCTTGATTGGGCAAAATTTGCCCAATCAGGGCTCTGAGCCGTGATTGGCATAGTCTTGAACCTGTCTTGCACCTGACCTGTGGTTAGGTGCAAGGCTGTAGCCAATTACAAACTTCAGGCCAGTGGAAAAGTGCATTGTGGTGCATTGTGGGCGAACACGTGGCGAACATGTTCGTAGTTCACGAACATGCGAACAGGCGATATAAGCAAATAGGTTACTGCAAAAAAAACTCAATAATGATGTGAATATTCACAACCACGCATTTGGATGAAGGTTTGCATGGCAAGGGTAAAGGGGAGGGCAGATTGATATCAACATATATTGTCACGCAACCTCACAGTAGTATATTTGTATTGACATGAATACTTGAATAATTAAATGGTAGTTTAGAAGTCAAAAAGATTGCCCAATTAGATACCGGTAGCCTTGTATCCACAAAACAGGGCATATTGACTATAGTCAATCAGAGGCGTCACTAGGGTTGGTGTCACCCTGTGCGGTAACTTATGGTGTCACCCCCCCCCCGAGTTTTACGGATTTTCTTAACTACTCTTACTCCTAAATCAGTACTCCCATATAACACTGAATGCTCATACACACAGCGCACATTACTGTGAGGTTTATTGCTGTGGAGCTCTCTCATATGCTGATACAAATTTTTGCCAACTGCCAGCAAGTACGGTGCCTGTTCGAAGGCAGTGAAAGCACACATGGATATATATTGCCCCCAGGCAGCTCTGGATATATTGCCCCCAGCAGCTCTGGATATATTGCCCCCAGCAGCTCACCCATGGATATATATTGCCCCCAGCTCACATATGGATATAGTGCCCCAGCTCACAATTATATATTGCCCCCAGCAGCTCACCCATGAATATATATTGCCCCAGCTCACATATGGATATATTGCCCCAGACCAGCTCACACATGGATATATTGCCCCAGACCAGCTCACACATGGATATATTGCCCCCAGACCAGCTCACACATGGATATTGCCCCAGCTCTCATGGATATGCCCCCGCACACATGGATATGCCCCCGCACACATGGATACTGCCCCCAGCACACATGGATACTGCCCCCAGCACACATGGATACTGCCCCCAGCACACATGGATATGCCCCAGCTCTCATGGACATGCCAGAGCATGGCCTTTCAAATGATATCAAACATGACCATGTTAAAAGTAAAAACCATAAAAATATTTTCTATTTTTAAAAAAACCACAAACGTGTTTTTTGTGGTTTTTTTTAAATTAATGCAGCAATATTGTTCCTATTTCAATTATAATGTGAACAATGATGCTGCACTAACAATTTCAATTTTTTGGGGTTTTAGGTAAAAATCACGTAATTTCTCATTTCTAATTTTTTTAAGAAGCGTACCCCATGGAATAAATAATTGCGAAGGCTCAGATGACAAAATGTAAAAATAATATATATATTTTTTTCCTATTCAAATTTTTTGGTTTGGGAAAACACATCAGTAATACAAGAAGCCATGACAGATCAACAGCAAGTTGTGTTGACATCAGTCAGCATTACAACATGCCATTGGGCATAGACAGCCAAGCGGCCGCGCAGGAACAACGTACAGAGTCTCAGGGACATAGAGTACATAAATATAAATGTTCATAGTACGTAAAGATCCGCAATCAACTGGAAGGGGAAAAATAAGGGGCAAGGGAGAAAAAAACAAAAAACACATACACCGAAAAGCACCCCAGGACCCAAAAAACTAAAATAAAACAATAATTGGAGTGGCAAAGGCCCATCATGCGACCTTCCTGGCTCACTCCCATGAGTCCATAAGACAGAGAGAGGCCATGGAAGTGTGTTGGTCACCAGGCCAGGGCACTCGAGGGCCAGATATGGCGGTCAGAGCCATGGTGGCCGCCACAAGGGCACGCCCCGAGTCATACCCAAAACGCCAAAAAATAAAGGGGCGGGAGAAGGGGAGCCCGGGTACAATTCAGAGCGTGTGCGAGGGACACACAAAAAAAATTAAAATAATAATATTTTTTTTTAAAAAAAGGGGGGGGGGAGGTTGTAGCAAAATCTAGAGCACCAAGAATAAAAACATCAGAAGTACTAAAAGGGAGGGAAAAAATTTGCCTAGAGTCTCAATGGTCAGGTTAACACACAGCAAGGGGGGGCAATATAAGGGTCAAGAGGAGAGGTACCATGGCGTTAATACGCAGCAGGTGTGAAGCATAAACAAGAGTCAGCAAGGGGGGTCATCTCAGGAACAAGGAGAGCACGGAACGGCAACGGATAAGGGGCACCACATAGCAGATCGCTTTAGCCTGTGTCCAACAGGAGTATCACTTGGGTAATGTCATCATGAGTAGGCCAGTCCAGGAAAGCACGGCAAAAGGACAACCAGCGGGTTAGCCCCTCCATAACCTGGGCCACATCTCCCAGGTGAGTTTCACCACCTAGGCGAACCAACTCGTAGAAGGCCCGCCGGGCCAGCCAGCTCGAGACAGCACCAGACGAAGTACAGGCCTCCACGAGAGGTCGAGAGCCGATCCATGCCACTCCGAAGGGAAACTCACTCCCCGCCAGTTGCAGTGAGTAATCTCGAGGGGACACATGCTGGCCCTCTCCACAGCCGCTGCAGCGCTCCTCTCGACGACCAGGGCCTCCTCGACCCAGACACCAGCAGCCGCTTGTCTTCCAGGCCTCTCCACTCACCACTGCTGAGTCTGACTACCTCCTCCTCCTTCCAACTCACTGCGTCGTTGGTGAGTATAGTCGCTTCAGCCCCATCCTCCAGGGTAGAATCCGCTCCTCTGCAGCGCCGTAAGATGGCCATCATCTGGCGTCACATTCCTTTAGTGAGTGGGCCCGAATCCGCCTCCCCCAGCAACTCTAAGCAGGCGTCTAGGCCCGCTATCGTGGCCATTTTCTCATGGGGGAGTGGAACGGCCCAGCTCCGCATCCTTCTCACGGTTCCCTGCTCTGGCACACTGTCCACTGCAACATCCGGAGGAAAGGGGCTCTCCATCACCCCGGTAGGCAGTCGACGTCCACCTGGCCAGACTCCGCAGGAGAGATGACACAGCAAGGTTGGGGGAACAGGCCCCAAGATGGCCTCCGGTGGAGCACTGCGGTCAAGGGTCTGACAAACAAAAACTCGCGTCTCCACTCCGGAGGGGGGCAATACAGGCTCCAGAAGTTACCCCCCTGGTGGCCAGGGACCCAAATAAAGTGTTCACTGCAAGGAGGGACACCCAAAAAATCCCCTTCTCATAAACGCCAGCTGGAGCTCTTGCCAGATGCGTCCTCTTCTCTGCACAGCTGGCCACCCCCCCCCCCGAAAAAAATAATAATTTTACACGCTGTAGATGATTGGAAATTCAAAGCTTATAGCATTTTTTTGTTATAACATTCAGGCAGGGAATGACATATACATATTATAATGATATTCTATGGGGGCTGCTGAGTTCCCCAGGTGGCAGACCATCAGGTGAGAGCTGTCAGGTGCCTGCTTTGTCCCCCCCACCAGACCGGAGACACGCACTTGCCGGCCGTTTTCCTGCTCGGGGGTGCTGCTGACGGCCATTTTGTGGCTTATTTTCTAGCTCTGGATGTCTCCTTGTGGTGCCTCCTTAAGGGTCCTGCCCCAAGCTGAGTGCGGTGGAGACGAAGGGTCCACGTCTCCATGCTGCTCCTCCTGGGACCGAAGCGGAGTTGGTGAACGAGGTTGGTGGGACCCAGCATCGAGGTGCCCCCCTCCCCCTACTGCAGTAAAGATGGCCATGATCTCAGCACTTGAAGCTTGCCTGGCATTACTGCAAGGAGACGACGAGAGCCCGCTTACGCAGGGGATATGGCGCAGGATGATGTCCGTTATGGGTGTGCAGGGGAGCTCAGGATTCCCACCCCCATGGACTAGACAAGGCCTTACCTGATGGCTGCACGGAGGACGTGGAGAAACCTCCACGTCCTTCGTGCAGCCATCAGGAAGGAGAGATTGATGCCGGACCGTTAGCTGTGCCGCTGGTTGATCCTCCATATTCGGAGGCGGCCCCGAGGCAGGGCAGTGGCGGGGTGTTGCCGCCAGATGTGCCCGCAGTTGAAGTGGAGGTTCCTGAGAGGTCCCGCGGTGCAGCTCCGAATGCTCTCGAGCCACCCTGTGGCCTACCCGTCTGGCGGATCTCCCTGGGGGGGGGGGGAGTCGCACGCGAGGCGTTACCTGCTGACCTTCCTCGAGGCCTGGTTGGGGCGAGTGGGGACCTCGCCTTGGCCTTTTCTCTCCTGCGTTCTATCTGCCGAGCCTGCCTGCCCGAGGGGACAGAGGGATCTGGACGGCCCTGCATAGACCTGCCTGTGGCGACCCGGCCTCCCTTGCTGGACACTGGCTGACTTTGTTTCGCTTTCTTATTTTCTTTTCTTGTGACACCCCACTTTTTTTGATAACCCCCTCTTCCGTGTGTTCTTCTTGAGGCCTTTTTGTGAATGTTCTGTTAGAGATTATTTACTTCTTTAATAGGTCAGGGATATATTAATTATGACGCATATTTTTCTTATTGTTGATATACATAGATATATATATATTATTGACAGTGCCTCCAATACCAGCGGTATAAATTGGTATTTAACCCCTAAGATAGGGATTAATAACCAATCAATGAATATACGTCTTAACAAATATATGGCGCGTTATCCCGAGTTCTTTTGATGCTCTCTAGATATTTTTAAACACAATAAAATCAATAAAGATATGAGACTGCGTAACGGTAAAACAATGCAAACCAAAATTTATTCACACGTCAAGTTTCATACAATCGTATGTTATCAACGGATTAGCAAACTACAATTTACAAGTGATTATAGATTGTGATTAGTAGCGATACTGCGACACGTAATAATCTAATGGACAGATATTTTAGGTTTATAGACCGCACCACAGATATGCATGCCTCAATTCTTAAACACCAAACTCTATTCTATTCACTTAAACCTTTCCCATTATAAACCAATCCTCCACCTGGCTAAGATAAACACTCAGTTACTGGGCATCACCTGCAGCACAATTTATTATGTGGGGGCCTATTCACTAAATGCAACTTCCTTCAGGGAGATACATAACACACTCGATAGGGAGACCATCTCTTCCACAGATCAATCACAGCACTTCATTCGATATACGTTAACCTAACGCTTCTTAATGACTTACAGTGCATGCATTCATTCGAAAGGGCTGCAAGATGGATATGGAAGGAGTTATGCTAGGTTACGAATGGGGCGGACAGTACTTGACATATAAAAGCTATTTCACGGTCCCAGCGTATCTCACTATAGGTATATAATTGATCTTTAGATGTCCACAAACAGTATTCTTGGAATATAAATAATTTCACTAAATTATGGCTCAAGTATGCAGCCGGGAACAGCTTTCTTCCTTAGCAGTCCTCTGCAGTGGACTGTAAAGGCAGAATTTCTATTCTACTGATTATTAGGCTCAAACAGCAAAAATAATTCATTTATATTCCTTTAGTTTGTGATGGACATCTAAAGTCAGGACTATGCAATTAGAAAATAGATATCATATTATTCAGGTATACTTTACCATCTGGTTAGTGAAGATAGAGTGGTGGAAGATTAGGGTGTGGTCGGTCTTAAAGGGGCGGCCGATGGTGATTGCCTTTCTTCCCTCCAAGCGTCCCTCAGGTCTCTCCCCAAGCTTTTCTCAGTGTGTGTTCCTTTCTCTGGAGTGTCCTCTCTATATAGTGGTCTTCCGCCCAGTTTTAGATCTAGCCCATCACTATGTGGCCTCATTTGATTGGAGGATATATATTCATCAACTCCAGGGGTCTGTCCAGGTGTTATGTTACCTGGCCAGCAGATGGCGCTCTCAGATCAACCATCAACCTTCTGCAGGAATTAATTTATGGGCTTGGCCAATCTTTTACTGGTTTGGGGTCGTTTTATTCCTATATCCCGGGACTCCATAGATTTTATTAACAAATTAAAATTTATTTCTATTGTGACTTCGCCACGGCGTGTGTGCATCTCATCCCCCTTTACTTATATCCACAGGGATGTGTATGTGAGGGGACATACAATCATTCATTCGTGGTATCGTTTTTAACAGTCACACGTTACCCGACTTAATCGGCTTCATGCGGGTTAGTACACCAGACATTCGTGATGATCAACTAAATGTGGTAGGGCCTCTGTTTTTATAAGATGCTAAAATTATCAGTTCTAACTAATAAATATTCTCATACCATATAGTACATATTGCCGAATAGCATAGCATTACAAGCTGGTTTACCCAAGCCATTTAACCTTCTTTGGGTTTTTTTTCCTTTATTGGGCAACCTATTGTTCCATGTTTACGTGGCTTTCAGAGTTTCGATCTGACGAAATAAACACAATACTGAGATTTCTATCTTAGTTGTCATTGTGTTCCCTTACTTTTAAACCATTTGATCTAAACCCTGTTTGGTTGTAACAAATAAATAAAATAAACAGAGTCCATTAGACTGTCTTTGATCAATGTTAAATGTCCTTTCTTGTATGCGTAACACTAACGAGTTTAGCTTATCTCTTGTTCTTGTTATATATTAACGACGCAGACAAGTTGTTCGTGTGGCGCAATTCCTGGCCCCAAATTTAAACATTCCTGCGTTATAGAAATTTTATATCTAAAAAGGTCTGACAGTTCCCAGGCTGGGGACATTTCTGACTTACCAGAGACTAATTTTGCTGACTGTTTTTGTTTTGATTCGTGCTGCGCCCCCTTTTCCTTTTTATTGTTATCCCCTTCATTTTTGTATACACGAAATCCCCTCCCACCCCTCCCTTTTTGTTTTTGTGCATCTCAATGTTTTGTTTCTTTTGAGACTGCCCCCTTGTTTTTATTATTCCCCCCTTTTTATTTGGGCTCTTCGGGTTTTCTCTGCGTTTGCCACGGTGGCCTGCTGGCCCCCTGCGTTTCTAGGCCTGGTGCCAATCATCTCCCACAGCCTCCCATGGGTTCTTGGACTTATGGGACAGCACCATTATGGCCTTTGCCATCTTCCCTACCTCCTTTTTTTATATATTTTTGTTCTCCCCCCAACCCCATTTTATATTCTGAGGACTCTTTTGGATTTCCGAATGCGTATATACTTTCTTTGGATGACTAATTGCTATTTCTGTTCTTATTCTAGTCTGTGTCCTGCTGTCTGGCCCTGCAAGGCCAATTATGCTGGTTGGTTATGTGACCCTTTTCGTTCACACAATAAAAACTTTGAATATTACAATTTATTTATTTTTTAAAAATAATGATATTCTATGAATCTGCTGAGTCTGCCGAAAAAAATGATATGTTTTATGGTAGGAACCAGACAAATAATATGACTTCAAATCGAATTTAAACATGAGCAAAAACGGTAAAAATTAGCTCAGCGCACAGAGGTGAAATGGCTCAGCAATGAAGGGATTAAAGAAATCAAACAAAAATTTCACCGAAAAATGGCTACAAAATAAATAAAGAGACGTTTTGCTGCAGATTAAGCGGTTTAATAAATATTTCATAAAAAAGGGAATATTTTTTACATTGAAATGTATGGGATTAGGTTGATTAAACCTACTGAATGAAACCACCGAAAATCAGAGCATTTCACTGACATTTCAGTGCTGTTCAGTGTTCTCTGAATAGATTAGCCATTGCCTCTATTTGGCGAAGTGCTATTTTTTGATTAGGCGAATGGCCACGAAATTGCACCGTACGGGGAAATTCACTGTTTGGTGCACTTTCAGGCCAGTTCAGCTCTCTTTGAATAACCATGTTGAGGCCCCATCTAACCCAGTGCAGACTGATGTAAAAAGAGAACATATACGGGTCTATTCAATAAAAGGTGAAACTCTGTTCTCTTCTCCTGCCAATTCTCCAATCTAGACCAAATAGTCGATTTGGAAAGGGAGATAAATAGGAGAATGACTGGAGAAGTGAAAATTCTATGTCAAAATAGCCAAACCAGAAAAATTCTCCCGAGTTTCACCTTTAGTGATTAGACCTGAAGCTACACACATAAGTGAAATGTATGACATACAAGGGAAAGCATTTTAGACCACAAAAGGCGTGGCACTTTCAAACGGCAGTATGATCACTAGGCTTGTGCACCGATTTTTTTTTTCGGTTTGATTTGATTTGTTCAGATGTTTAAACTTTTCGATTCGGCTCGTTTTGGCTGATTTGTTGCGACTCGGTTCGGCTCGACTCGTTTTTCGTGTACATTTTTTTTTCGGAATAGCGACCATTTTTGTATTTTCGTGTCACTTTGCTCGTTTTTTATATCGACCGATTTCGGGACTTTTCGTTTTTTCGGGAATGTCTGTTCTCCTCGTTTCAAAGCTGTCTAACTCTATTCGTTTTGACGTAAACTACTATGGTTTACTTTTTTATACTTTATATATTTTTTATAATAAATTTTTGGTTTGTTTTTCGGATCCGATAATTCATTCTGTCGATATGATAATTCTGGCGATTCTATCGTGTTTTTTTTTAATTAAATAAAGATCCTTTTTTTCTTATGAATATACATTTCACAACTTTATTTAACCACATTAAAAAATGGTATGAAAGCCAAGGAACAAAAAGATTAAAAAAATGCTAAACTGACCCGAATGGTCTGACTTTAAAAATAAAAACCAGAACAAAAAGGTTTTAAAACAGAAAAATAGTTGATCAAAATGATCTGAAACGAAAAAAAAAAATTAAAAAAAAATATTTAAAACAGACAAAAAAAAAATTAACCCTTTCGCTGCTGAGGCATTTCACGGCTTCCCTTCACGCCTGTGTGCGGTCTGCTGCTGAGCTAATTTTTAACAGTTTCGCTCCTCTTGTTTAAACGCGTTTTTTTGAAGCCTTATTTTAGAATATGACCCAGACATGTTATATATCGTTCTTTCCGGCAGACTCGGCAGATGATTCATAAAATATCATTATCATATGTATGCGTCATGTCCTGTCTGTATATTATAACAAAAAATGCAATAAAATTAGAATTTTCAATGTTTGTTTTACAAGGTGTAAAGTATTTTTTTCACATTTTAACATGCGAGGGTTTGCGGTTATATTTTATGAGTTGCGTTTGTTAAAAAAAAATTGAAAAGGGGACTTGTTATATTTTTTTGGGTGAAAATTACACTATTTTTAACAAACGCACCCCATACAAAAATCCTTAGTGCAGCATAATTGTTCACATTATAATTGAAATGGGAACAATATTGCTGCATTAACAAAACAAAACGCCTGTTTATTTTTTTTATATTTAAATTTTTTATAATTTTTGACATTGTCATGTTTGGTATTGTTGGAAAGGCCATGCTCTGGTCGATCCAAAGATACCAAACATTAACCAACCGATAGCTGCCGCGGATCGGGAGTTCCAATGAATCCCCTATCTCCACCATTGGTCGCAGTTAGGGGTTAACGCCAGAACTGACGTCATTGTGACGAGGTCTTGGGACTGTCGGCAGCTGCCGTTCCCCCACGCTGTTGTCTTCCTGCAAAGACGTGACCATGTTGGCGGGCAGCGTCTTAGCGGGCAGCGGTGGGAGAGAGAGAACTCATAGCTGGGAGCCGAGGAGGTGTTGCGTGAAGCTGCAAACAGGGACAAATAAACTAGACCTGAGCCGCACTAAGGATCTTTGGGTTGTGTCGGAGAAGACTTCACACAGTGCTGCCATCAATATTTTTTGATAAATTCTTGGTTATACAATGAATGTGACTGGACAAAAATCCGTGTTGTTGTGACATCGCCTAAGCTTAACAAAACCAGGCCATGTCGGTAATCAAATCTCAAAGCAGTACAACAAGGTTGTGTTAGTGTGTGACATTTTTTGGCCAGGCAGGCAGTGTAGAATGTGCACAGTCACATTCATGGCCACAAATATGTTGACAAATTTATGACAAAGGGTCCATAGAAATGTCAATACATTTGTGTACATATAATTTTAACAGTGTGGAAACCAAGCAATACATATTAACTTATTAAGTAAGGAAAAGCAACGCACACAAACAGGAAAATATGGAAAAAAATAGAAAATTTATTTACAACATGGGGAAGGGAAGGGAACATGCCAAGGATGGCAAACTGCCCAACAGGGGCACAAACACCACAAACAAAGTGTAGTGGAAATAGACTGGAAGATGGCCGCCATTGTAAGCCAGGCGACCACCATCTTGCTCAGAATATTGGTTCACTTGAGATAATTAGGCAGTTTTTAGCTGAAATTAGAAGCAGGCATACATAGAAATTTAGGAATGTGCTGAGATTGGAAGAAAAACAATCAAAGCGCTGAGAAAGGTCTCTGCTGTTTTCGACACAGAGAAAGCATACATCAAGGTTGTTGGGGCCCGCAGAAATACAAAGGAGTATAGAGATCAGACCAGGTGCCTTTTGTAACAAATGAGTGAAGACGCTAGGGAACGGGGCGCAGCCCGGAACCGTGGGAGCAACTAATTATGATTCACTGAAACTAACATGAAGTTTGCCAATTTACAGCCAAATTAATGAAATGTCTTTTGTATTAGCCAAAGGGAGGTACTAACCCACGTGGGGTGGGATAGCGTAACCGGGAGGTGGGCTAATTGGGATGTACCTAATCATGTATTTTGAGGTATAAAATCTCATGTCACTGTGAAAATCGCTGCTCATTCTTTGCGATTGAATCCTGTTTGAGCATCTGTTGTGATATCACAATAAAGTTTGCCTTTCCTGAAGAGACTCGTGTTCAGACAATCCTTGCTCGTGTCCGGTCCGGCCTCGTCTTGAGTGAACCTGCAGATTCCGGTTACATTTCGGGAGGAGGCTGGTCTTACTGCCGCTCCAGGATGTCAGCGGCATTGCTTATATGCTCCCGCAATTCCTGGAGCAGTTCCTGGATGGCATCTATGGAGGTAACAGCCAGGCGTAGCTCGCGGATCGCCTCCCGATTTATCATCCTGACACTGGAGGACGTGTCCGGTCTGGCTTCTCCTTCTATATATCCAATAAATGAAAGAAGGAAAATACAGTAAGTAAAGCAGGTTTCTATTCTTGACTGAAAGTCTTGAAAAAAATATAACAGTAGTATATACCAGTGCTGGCGGCCTCCTGAGGCTCCGACTCCTCCTCCGACGACGCCTCCTCCTCCACCACCACCGTCAGATATAGCACCGGATGAGATGCTAAGAAATTAAAGAAATAAAAAATACAGTAAACAACAAAACTGATTTATTTTTGACCAAAAGTCGTTGCAAAATAAAACAGTATATACCAGCGCTGGTGGGCACCCGTGGCTCCTCCTCCACTGGGGCACTGGTGCCCGCCGGGGCAGATGCTGCCTTCTTCCTGTCTTCTGCCAAATCCAAAAAATAACACGTAAATAATGCAGACTGGAAAAAAATGGTATATCTATACAATATATTGCCGAAAGTATTGCGACACCCCTCCACTACCAGCTTGACCCACCACTACTCCCGTCTCATAGGTCTAAAGTCACAAAATATTTATTTATTACCCCTGCATATACATATATTACCGTTCAATTATATATTTTTTTCAGAAGTAAACATTACGTTTATTCAATAAAAACTATTATTTGTGTTGTGTGCATACAAAATGCATTGTGCGACTGCTTTTAGTTATTTTATAGAAGGCCTCAGCCTCAGTTTCACTTTCAGTTTCTGCTAATAAAACTGGATATAGCAGAAACAGAAATCCGCCATTTTGTTTTGAAATTTACATCTAAAGCGTTCAATAATGACACTGCTGCAGCAAACTGAATTGCTGCGCTGCAACAATTCAGCAGCTGCTGAGGATGTATTGAACGCGGCTCTGTTTGGATGCACTTTCAGAAGGACTACGTGTCCCATCCTACCACTTAGCAGAGACGCAGAGATTTTTATTGATGCGCAGATGGGAGCCAATATTGGGCAAGCTGCGGGTCATCTCGTATGCATCACTCAATCACAACAACCCCCCCCTAGCACACTACAGACTATACACAGTGCCAAAAGAAATCCAGCATTGTAACTTCATCTACATACATCAAATGTCACAATTTTCACGAATACGTAAAATCACAAAAAGGAAGAGCTATGGCAAAAATGCATGTATGACGAGTCGTGAAAACGCAAAGCTATACACAATCACATTGCATGAAAAAAGGACTAGATAAATCAACGTATTTCTGTGCACATTAGCACATGCAAGCACATTATTATTATTATACAGGATTTATATAGCGCCAACAGTTTGCGCAGCGCTTTACAATATAACATCACACTTACGTTTGGCTATGACACACCGGATGTGCCTCAGCTGCTCCTGCTCGCGCCCCTTGAGGTCGGACCAGCGTTTTCGGAGCTGGTCCTTCATCCGGTCTTTCCCAAATAATTCCGCGATGGTGGTGCGTAGCTTATCTAGGATACGGTCCTTGCGCGCGTTATTCTTTCTGCCGTAAGGGCCCTTACGGCAGTCATAATCTTTAAGATCAAAGACGCGGACCAGCTCCAGCATCTCGTCAAATGCCATTTTGCTGGCCTGCTTCTTCCTGGGCGTCTCTGGGGTGGAAGCAGATGAGGTGGTGTCTGAATGGGACTCTGTCTCTTCCTTCAGCCATGATAAATAATTTCTATATTTTTTGGCAATTGTCAAAACTCTCTACAAAAATGGCTCAATAAAGTTACGACATCCGCGCGCGCATGCGCGACCCGTGGACGAGTCGGATCCGACCCGATTACGAAGGAATTATCGTATCGACAGAATTATCGGATCATTGGAAACAAAAAGTGATACGCATTTACAAATACAAAATTTACAGAATCAGCGATATAACCGATAATAGTTAAATATACGATGTCCAGAATTACCGAAATGGAACCAAAATCACGAATGGAACCGAAATCATGAATAGAGCGAAAAGAAATTTCGATTTGACACATTTCAAGTCCATTCGAAAATTCCGAAAATATTTCGTTTCGGCTCGGAAAACTTTTCGGATCTGTCGGTTTTCGGGTCCGATCCGATTCGGAAATTCAACCGAATCCGAAGACACGAATCGGGAAATTTCGTGAAAATTCCGAAACCCACATCCCGAATGATCACATGTCCCTCTAGTCTACTGATGTGTTTTGATTAAATACCCATATTTTTTATAGTGGATTTTGCACAGTGGACAAGAAGGAAACACCCCTGCTGCATACCTATGCTTGTGCGTACACAGCCCTATCATACACTTGTACATGCGCCTACACTCCCCTATTGTATCCCTGTACGTGAGCCTACACACCCCTATTATATCAGTGGTGGCTGGTGAAATTTGAAGTTGGGGGGCACCTGAACATGACGCCTTGCTTAGGCTCCACCCATATTTTTTTAATACCACCCCTTGAACAAGTGTAATTCACCTGCTGAAAACCTCCTACTGTAGGCCCAGCACACCAGCACAGTGTGAGTTAAATGCTGCTCCGGGACATGATGTAGGCAGGGCCGGTGTTATACCATTTTCCGCCCTAGGCAAGACCAGCTACTTGCGCCCCCAGAAAAAATTGTTAACTGTTGAAATGCGGGGAAGAACACACTGTGGGTGAGGGGGTGGACACACACTGGGCACGGGGGCGGCACACGGGCATTCGGTGCTCATATTACCCCTACTCTAGTTGGACCCATGAGCGGTCTGTGCCTCTTTCTTTGCTCTGCCTCTATTTTTTCTTTCTTTCCCATGTGCCTTTCTCGCTTTCTTCTGTGCCTTTCGTTCGCCTTTTTTTCTTTCATCTGCCTCTAATGGCACCCGCATGTCATCTGGTTGCGCCTGCTTGTCACCAGAAGTTGCCCACTTTCTGCGCTGTTACTGGTGGGCCGCGAGCCGACAATGTCGGCTTTGCGAGCTGTCACTGCCAGCTACATGAGCTGGAACCTGGGTTGGGACCGGCTGTGCCCCTAGGTGGCTGTGCGCCCTAGGCAGTTGCCTAGCTTGCCTAGTGGGAGCAGTGGCGTCGTAACGTGGGGGCAGGGGGTGCGGCCCGCACCAGGTGACACCTGCCCTTAGGGTGACACCGTCACCCTAAAGGCAGGTGTCTCACCCTCCGCCGCATATTCGCTCCCTGCGAGCGTCCGAAGCAGGCAGCTTTTGCGCTCGCCTGGAGGAAACACGTCACCAGCCAATCGCGGCTGGTCACGTGGCTCCCCCGTGCGAGCGTCCAAGCTGCGCGCCGCTGGACGCTTAGAGGGAGCGAACACGCGGCGGAGGTGAGCGGGGGCAGTATCCATGTGCTGGGGCATTTCCATGTGCTGGGACATTATCCATGAACTGGGGCAATATCAATGAGAGGAGCTGGGGGCATAGCCATGAGAGGAGTGGGGCAAAAATTCATGAGAGGAGCTGGGGCATTATCAATGAGAGGAGCTGGGGCATTATCCATGAGAGGAGCTGGGGCATTATCCATGAGAGGAGCTGGGGCAAAATCCATGAGAGGAGCTGGGGCAAAATCCATGAGAGGAGCTGGGGCAAAATCCATGAGAGCTGCTGGGGCATTATCCATGTGTGCTGGCGGCAGTATCCATGTGTGCTGGGGGCAGTATCCATGTGTGCTGGGGGCAGTATCCATGTGTGTTGGGGGCATATCCTTGAGAGCTGGGGCAATATATCCATGTGTGAGCTGAGGCGCAATATATATCCATGGGTGAGCTGCTGGGGGAAATATATAATTGTGAACTGGGGCAATATATCCGTATGTGAGCTGGGGACAATATATATCCATGGATGAGCTGCTGGGGGCAATATATATCCATGTGTGCTTTCACTGCCTTCGAACAGGCACCGTACTTGCTGGCAGTTGACAAAAATTTGTGTGAGCATATGAGAGAGCTCCGCAGCAATAAACCTCACAGTAATGTGCGCTGTGTGTATGAGCATTCAGTGTTATATGGGAGTACTGATTTAGGAGTAAGGGTAGTTAAAAAAAAATCCGTAAAACTCGGGGGGGGGTGACACCATAAGTTACCGCACCGGGTGACACCAACCCTAGTGACACCACTGAGTGGGAGCACCGGCCCTGGATGTAGTACTCCCGCAAGGTCTTACATGCAACCTTGTATGATCTCATGGGAGCACTTTGGCAAGTTCTGGAGCAGCATGTTACTCACAGCTACAACATGACCAGCTGGCGAACCTGGGACACTTGCAGCAGATAATTATGCAATTCTGACAGTAGGCCCCAATGAAGAATGTTTGTGTGTGTTGTTTTGAGTGTGTTTGCGTGTTATATACAGTCAGGTCCAGAAATATTGGGACATCGACACAATTCTAACTTCTTTGGCTCTATACACTACCACAATGGAGTTGGAATGAAACAAACACAATGTGCTTTAACTGCAGACTGTCAGCTTTAATTTGAGGGTATGTACATCCAACTCAGGTGAACGGTGTAGGACTTACAGCAGTTTGCAGATGTGCATCCCATTTGTTAAGGGACCAAAAGTAATGGGACAGAATAGTAATCATAAATCAAACTTTCCCTTCTTAATACTTGGTTGCAAATCCTTTGCAGTCAATCACAGCCTGAAGTCTGGAACGCATAGACTGCAACCAGACGCTGAGTTTCATCCCTGGTGATGCTCTGCCAGGCTTCTACTGCAACGGTCTTCAGTTCCTGCTTGTTCTTGGGGCATTTTCCCTTCAGTTTTGTCTTCAGCAAGTGAAATGCATGCTCAATGGGATTCAGGTCAGGTGATTGACTTTGGGTCATTGTCCAGCTGCACTGTGAAGCGCCGTCCAATGAGTTCTGCAGCATTTGGCTGAATGTGAGCAGATAATATTGCCCAAAACAAATCAGAATTCATCCTGCTGCTTTTGGCAGCAGTCACATCATACCACCACCAAGCTTCACTCATGAGGTGGTATGCTTAGGATCATGAGCAGTTCCTTTCCTTCTCCATACTCTTCTCTTCCCATCACTCTGGTACAAGTTAATCTTGGTCTCATCTGTCCATAGGATCTTGTTCCAGAACTGTGAAGGCTTTGTTAGGTGTTGTTTGGCAAACTCTAATCTGGCCTTCCTGTTTTTGAGGCTCACCAATGGTTTACATCTTGTGGTGAACCCTCTGTATTCACTGTGGTGAAGTCTTCTCTTGATTGTTGACACACATACACCTACCTCCTGGAGAGTGTTCTTGATCTGGCCAACTGTTGTGAAGGGTGTTTTCTTCACCAGCGAAAGAATTCTTCGGTCATCCACCACAGTTGTTTTCCGTGGTCTCCCGGGTCTTGTGGTGTTGCTGAGCTCACCGGTGCTTCCTTCTTTTTGAGAATGTTCCAAACAGTTGTTCTGGCCACGCCTAATGTTCTTGCGATCTCTCCGATGGGTTTGTTTTGTTTCTTCAGCCTAATGATGACTTGCTTCACTGATAGTGACAGCTCTTTGGATCTCATCTTGAGAGTTGACAGCAACAGATTCCAAATGCAAATAGCACACTTGAAATGAACTCTGGGCCTTTTATCTGCACATTGTAATTGGGGTAATGAGGGAATATCACACACCTGGCCATGGAACAGCTGAGAAGACAATTGTCCCATTACTTTTGGTCCCTTAACAAATGGGATGCACATCTGCAAACTGCTGTAAGTCCTACACCGTTCACCTGAGTTGGATGTACATACCCTCAAATTAAAGCTGACAGTCTGCAGTTAAAGCACATTGTGTTTGTTTCATTCCATCTCCATTGTGGTGGTGTATAGAGCCAAAGATGTTAGAATTGTGTCGATTTCCCAATATTTCTGGACCTGATTGTATATATGTATATGTGTATAATATATATATATATATATATATATATATATATATATAATTACACACACAGGCTCCCAGAATTATACCCAGGCTGACCCCCAGAATAATATGCACAGGCTGACCCCCAGAATAATATACCCAGACTGACCCCCAGAATTATACTTACCCAGCAGCTCAGACCTCCCGTGCCGCGTCTTCCTCCCTGCTCCAGCATGCTCCTGCACGCTGCTGCCAGTGTTCCCCAGCCCTCTGTAGGCTATGACGCGTCGAGCGAGATCTCTGCTGCAGGCCGCGTCACAGCCTTCCCAGGGCTGGGGACGACGGCTGCGCACAGGAAGCAGACAGGCAGGCAGGCGATCGGGGAACGCGGCCAGTCGAGGGGGCTGCTAGCAGAATGCGGTTTAACGCATTCCGCTAGCAGCCCCAGCGATAAGTCTGCCGACAGCGGGAACATGCGTTCCCGCAACATTCCCGCTGCGGGAAAAGTGCGGGAACAGCGTTCCCGCAGGACTCGAGCCGTGGGTTCTCCAACTGATGAGTTCTCGATGTCCCAATATTTCTGGACCTGACTGTAGGTGGTATTACTGCTGTGGAGCTCTGTGACATAGTACTCGGTCTTAAAAATGGTATATGTGGTTCCCTACTTTTTATGTAACACTTTACCTATAATCCACTTGCTGCAAGTAGACAAGAAGTCCCAGACAGGCCATAGAGGAGGTTATCGGCTAAGGTGACGGTCAAACGAACGCATTTTTTGCATCGTCCGTAAAAAAGTGTGTCCGAATGCATGGACGTACTTTTTCACGGAATACGCGAGAGCGGTCATACGATGCGCAATTTCGTCCGTGATTTCATACGGATCCAAACCAGGAAACTTTGGGTGTCTGGACGTTATGTTGGCCGGACATGAGCAGCGTCTGACGTCTCCTAATCACGCACACACGCTGCTATGCGGACGCAGCACACTCTGTAC